>JAOXJP010038666.1:0-16497 GCA_025762735.1 Platanus orientalis
AAGTGTAAATTACTTTTTCGATGCCATGTGTCCGCCCCAGCATATGGGCAGACGTTAGGTGATCATTAAGGAGGCACACAAAATCCACATCAGATTAATACACTTAATTAGTGGGTGCATAAAACCCTCTAGGAAGAACTCCAAAAAGACCACTCTAGGGAGGGGCAATTTGTTCAAAACCTCAGGCCAAAATCTGTAGCAGGCAAATTCCCTCTTAGAAAAACAACGTCCGATTCTTAAGATGATTCAACAACAGAACCTTCAGGAAGAACTCACAATCTTGAAGGTTTCAATCTCATTGGTAAGATCTCATAATGCAAACAACAACAGCAAGGTTAATGCAAAACAGAGGCAGACATACTCAGCAATAGTGGAGGAGGAGGAGAAGAAGAAGAAGAAGAAGAAAGGGAAGAGGAAGAAGGGAAAGAAGAACAATCAGCACCAACTGATTGTTATCTAGGGCACCAACCACCAGATGGAATCACAACACCAACCATGAGACACAAAAAAATAAAAATAAAAACTCTCAATTTTATTCAAACTATTCTTTGCATAGACCATTGGCAACAACCCCTTAAATAAGTTACAACTCAAATATTTTGGAAATCTAAAAATTTAAAAACTTCTAAATACTCCTAAACCCCTACTCAAGTAATACTAAAACCAACTCTAGGCCCCACCACAAGAAGCCCAAGAATCCTACTAAAATTGGCAACTTAATAAAGTCAAGAAGCCCTGGTCAATCCCTCTTGTATTCTCTCCTCTTTTTTTTTTTTTTTATATATTTCCTTTTTATTGCTCAAAAAAAAAAAAAGTTAAGAAGCCCTCTCTTGAGATGGTTTTTTCAGAGGAGGAGATTAAAGAGGCTATTTTCGGAATGTCTAAGGACAAATCTCCAGGCCTAGATGGTTTTTCCATGTTGTTCTATCAGGATTGTTGAGACATTCTCAAATCTGGCCTTTTAAAAGTGTTTGAGGAATTTTTTGATAGTGGCATCATTAATTTAGGGGTTAATGCTTCTTTCCTTGTTCGTATTCCTAAGAAGGAAGGAGCCTCAGTGTTACCGGATTTTAGGCCCATTAGTTTGGGCACCAGTCTCTACAAGATTATTGCTAAGGTCCTTTCGTTACAGTGGCATAAGGTCTTGGATGAGGTGACTGATTCTTCTCAAGGTGTTTTTGTGAAGGGGAGACAAATCATGGATGGTATTCTTATTGCTTTTGAATGTGTTGATGGGTGTAAGTAGGAGAAGAAGTATGGCTTGGTGTGTAAGGTTGATATGGAAAAAGGCCTATGAAAGGGTGGATTGGGGATTTTTACATTGGGTGTTATCGAAGAAAACTTTTGGGTCTAGGTGGATCCGATGGATCATGGGATGCTTAGATCATCCCCACTTCTCCATCTTGCTTAACGGTGCATCTAAAGGTTTCTTTGGATCCTCTCGGGGTTTGAGCCAGGGTGACCACCTTTCTCCATTCTTTTTTTACATTGGTGACCGATTCTTTCAATGCACTTATGTCTAGAGCTCTTGATAGCTCTCTTATTGAAGGCTTCTGTATTGGTAGTGAGGGGGTCCAAGTTACCCACTTGCAGTTCGCTGATGATACTATTTGTTTCATTAAAAACTCAAAGGATCAGGTGTTACACCAAAAATATATTCTTTAGATTTTCGAGACTATTTATGGGCTCAAAATCAACTTGTTGAAGTCTAGTATGGCGGGTTTTGGGGTGGAAGAGGGGATACTTAATTGTTATGCTCAGATACTGGGTTGTAAAGTGGATCAGTGGCAATTGAAATATCTCGGTCTTCCCCTTGGTGGAAGCTCTAAATCATGTCTTTTGGGATCAGGTAGTGGAAAGGATGCAAAGAAAGTTGAGTTGTTGGAAATCTTCTCATATCTCCATGGGTGGTAGGATTACTTTGATTAATGCGGCCTTGGCCAACATTCCTGTCTATTATATGTCATTGTTCAAGATGCCAGCGAAGGTGGTGCAGGTGTTGGAAAAGTGTCGGAGGGATTTTTTTAGGATGGGGGTTTGGGCAAGAAGTATCATTTGGTCAATTAGGAGGTGGTTTGTAGACCTAAATCTCTTGGGGGATTGGGCATTAGCAGGATGAAGGAAATAAACATTGCTTTGTTGTTGAAGTGGTTGTGGAGGTTTTCTGCTGAAAGGGGCAGTTTATGGCATTCCATTATTTGGAGCAAGCATTGTATCAAATGTCTCAAAATGTCTTACATGTCGTTTGACATATGGCCATGTCTACCAAGACCCACATAACATTTACTTATACTAACACGTACATTGACTATAATATAAAAATTCAATTTTTTATCAACATGTTGAGCGAATATTCTCCTTTTGCAGTGTATTATTGCCTAATGTCAACATTGTGTTGTTATGCTAAAAAATCATATGAAAAAACGATAAATTCCAAAGAAAATAAAAAGAGAGAGAGAAGGAAGAAGAAGAAAATGAAGGGAATATACTTGTTCCCTTAAGTTTGTCCAGATAGATTATAATATGTTTGTCAACCATTATGTTACCAATATCCTAATAAATGCATGTGTATTTATTAAGAATATTATAATACAAGTGTATTAAAATAAGCTCTATTCTTAATGAATCAATTTCTTCTCATATGCTTATGTAGTTAGATTAGAATTTATTTCCTAAGTTTCTACAATTTTTACAATATTTCATTCTGACATTTCCGATATATGTCTTATTTTAACCCAACCGACACCGACATTTTGCACCTTGGGAGCAAGTATGGATGTCATTCAAATGGTTGGGATGTAAATCTCTCCATTAATCAGTATACTTCTTTATCTTGGAAAAATATTATTTCCCTCTTCCTTTTGTTTGCCCCCCACGTCAGGTTTTCTGTGGGAAGTGGTTGTTCTATTCGTTTCTGCAAGGATCTTTAGTGGGGGGACTAGTGCCTTTTTTCTTCTTATCCTGGATTGTTTAGGCTTGCCTTGAATAAAGAGGCCATGGTTTCAGATGTCTTTGCTACTTCCCCTTCTGGTCTTTCTTGGAATTTGTTTTTCTCTCAGTATCATTATGACTAGGAGGTGGACATGTTAGCCAATCTTATGCTTTGCCTTAAAGAGGTATTTCTATCTATATCCTTTATTGACCAGAGAATTTGGGTGTTGGAATCTTCGGGATTATTTTCCTCGAGGTCTCTCTTCCTTTCTTTATCCTAGTCTGCCCTTCCTCCTAGCTCTTTCCCTAGCGCTAAGATCTAGAAGCCTATTGTCCCTCCCTAGGTTAAAGCCTTCTCTTGGACTACGGCTCTCAATTGAATCAATTCCATAGATGTGTTGCAAAAGAGAAGGCCTGATATGTAGATTTCTCCTAATTGGTATGTGTTGTGCAAAAGGGAGGTGGAATCCACTAATCACATGTTTCTTCATTGCAAATTTTCTAAGACAATTTGGTTTTATTTTCTTTCGAATCTTAATCATTCATGGGTGATGTCGAGAGACATGGTGAAATTTTTTGCTCTATGGAGTGCAGAGAGCTTGGGTGTTAGGGATCGCTACTTTTGGGAGTGTCTTTGTCATACGGTTTTGTGGAATATTTGGAGAGAAAGGAATATTAGAATCTTTGAAGACAAAAGCAAATGTGGCAATGAGGTAATTGATTCTATTATTCGGGAAGTCAGGAGCTGGATTTTTATGTCTAAGGATTTTTACGGGCTCTCTTTGGCTAGCTTTGTGCGAGATTGGATGACCTATATCTTTCTTTCCCCTTTGCGAACGGTTGGGTCTATTGGTTTGTGGATGCCCCCCTCTTCTTAGTTTTTGTAAGCTCAATTTTCATGGCTAGTCAAAAGGTAATCCTGGTCCTAACGGTTTTGGGTGTGTAATTTGTGATTCTCAAGGGGAGATCATTAACATTATTGCAGGGCCCATTGGTGTTGTGGATTCTACTAAAGCCGAGGTCATGGGGTTATTGATGGGGCTTCGGAAAATTCATAGAGGCTTGGTTTGCATCGTTCATTGGTGGAGGGTGATTCGTTTGTAGTCATTGGGTGGGGGATGGGGGTTTCCAATGGCTCATGGAAATTCACCAGTTGGATCCATGAAATTCGGGATTTGTTTTCTTCTTTGAGTATCTCGCTTCACCATGTACCGAGATCCCAGAATTCCTTAGCAAATAAAATCGCTAAATAGGCAGTTGATTTTGGTAGGGTTTTTAGGTCTAATGTAATGCCAGAAATCCCAGAGTAATGCCTTTGAGCTTCCTTTGGGTTGTATTTCTCTTTCCCCCCTTTCTTATTCTTTTTAATAAAGTCCTTAATTATCCAAAAAAATAAGCCCTCCCTTCCAAGTTGTCGTATAGCCAATTCCAGGGTCTCACTTGACTTCTAAATTCTAAAATAACCTAAACTAACCTTAGCTTTGAAGCCTTATTACAAAAAAAACTCAAAACTGAATAAATTCCTAAACTACCCTTAATTTTTCAGCACTTTTCTACTCCCTAAAATCTCAAAAATACCCTAGCCCTTAGACTTTATTACAAGTAAACCCCCATATTGCCTAAAACTCTAAAATACCCCAATAACATAATTTGAAATTTGTATGAGGCTTTTGAATTTAGCCCTTTTATGAGGTGGAACATATAAAAGTCGCATCTTAGCATGGACGACATCAATTATCTTAAAGAAAAATTGCAAGCAAAACAAGCAACCCCTCCATCTCAAGAAAATATACAATCAAAAAGGGAGTTGATAGATAAATACAACAAATTACTTGCAAGAGAAGCATTATTTTGGTACTAGCATTCTAGATTGGCTTGGATAAAATAGGGGGTGATTACAACACTAGGTTCTTCCATTTATCCACTATGAACAGAAGGAGGAAAGACAGAATCAATTGTATTAAATTGCAATCGAATTCATGGACACTATACCCTTCAAAATTCTCCAATTGTTTAATTAAATATTTCAGGGAGATTTTTATAAGCTCAAGCCTCTTAATTAATTCCTGACAATTTTGAATTTACAGGTAGCCCAGTTACAATTGAAGAAAATGAAACACTATATACTATTCCTTCAGAGGAAGAAATTAAAGGTGTGATTAATTCAATGGACCCTATCAAAGCATTGGGACCGGATGGAGTACCCACTCTTTTCTACCGGAAATGTTGGGCTACAACAGGATCTAATTTAGTTCATTTTGTGCAAGAATGTTTCCAATCCAAGCAGATTCCCAAATCAATTAATCACACTTATATTTCTTTGGTTCCTAAGAAAAAATTTCTTGCAACTTCGATAGATTTCAGACCTATCTCCTTGTTTAATGTTACATATAAAGTGGTCACCAAAATTATTGTCAGCCATATAAGGCCTATCCTGGATAGGTCCAAAGCATATGACAGATTGGAATGGCAATTTCTTAGCACCGTGCTTCAAGGATTTAGTTTATGTTAGGAGATTCATGACTTGATCATGTCAGGAGTAAGTTCTGCATCCTTTTCAATCACTATTAATGGCTCCCCTAAAGGTCACTTCAAACCATAGTTACCATAGCAAGATGCAATGTGAAAGCGAGAAGCGAGGTTCAATAAATCCTCGGGAAGCGAGAAGCGAAAACCAATTAAGAAACATTTGGAGAATGGGTAAGAAATGATTGGGAAGCAAGTAAAGTGCAATTTGGAAGTAACTTCAAACCATTAGAAAAAAAAAATGTTATAAAATGATTATTAAATGAAATGAAAATAATGGGTGAATAATTGATTACAAGTAAGTAGTAAATAAGAAGTCTACAACCAATAAGTACTTGTACAATAATTGACTACTAGTAGGAAGTAAATAACAATAAGGTTGTTGTTGTTGTAATAAAATAATATAAACAATAAAATCAATACTAAATCATTTATTTCTAAAAAATCATTGTCAAATTTCATAGATAATATTTTATTCAATACCAACAACATAAAATTTACATTAAATAATATATAGTTGTGTTTCTTAGATTGTTTCCCAATCGATTCTAGACATTTCTACTCGCTTTCTCCAAAGGCTTCCACTTGCTTTCTCAATCACTTGACCGTGCTTCCCATGTTTGGGAAGCATGCTTCCCACTATTGGAGAAGCGATTTGTAATTAGCTTCCCAAATGAGCTTCATAGAAAGTAAGCTTCCCACCCTATACCAAGCTTCCCTGCAAATATGCTTTAAATCATCAAGATGAATTAGACAAGACTGCCCCCTTTCCCCATATTTATTTATCTTATGCTCGAAGGTTCTCTCAAGACTCATTTATGATATGGAATCACATAATCATTATCAAGGCCCCAGAGTAAACAAGTATATGCCCCTTTTGTCTCACATCGGATGTTTGCGGACGAATTTTTCCTCTTTAGTATAGCAACTACACAGATGTTGATAGAGTAAAGGAGCTTTTGGACACATATACAAGGTGGTTGGGTCAGAGAGTGAATTACGAAAAATCATCCGTTCATTTCAACAAAACTTGCAATCCCGATATAAAAGCAATGTTTTCCTCAGCTCTAGATAGGCCATGAAAAATGATGATAAATATTTGGAAGTTTGTTTGCTCATGGACAATGCTAAAAAAGACACATATAAGTTTGTGGTTATTGAATTTTGATCTAAATTGAAAAATTGGAAGGCCAAAATGTTGTCTCATTTAGGGTGTGCACAATTTTGATTCAATTCATTCTCTCTTCAATTCCAATATATTTCATGTCAACTATACTATTCCCTAAAACAGTATGCCAACAGTTGAACAGATTGCGGAGGGATTTCTAGTGGGAACACACGGAGGAGGGGAGACACTTGTACAGTTGTACCTTGAAGTTTGGCATCATTTCCAAGAAAATAAGCCACAAAGAGGACTAGGCATCAGGAAAATTGAGGTAGTTAATAAATCTTTGGTCACAAAAATTGGATAGAGATTTCTACAAAATCTTACTTCTATTTGGTCTTGTTCACTCAAAGCTAACTACCTCACCCATACGCATTTTTTGAGTGGAAAATGTACCCAAGCAGTGTCTAGAACTTGGAATAGTATTATGAGTTGTCAAAGTTAGATTAGAGCTAGATCCTGTCAGTATGTTGGCACGGGAAAAAATATCAGCACTTGGCATGAACCTTGGGTTCCTAATACAGCAGCCTATGGTGCGGGAGAGAACATATCAGAATCCAACCACTAAAAAGTATATGAGCTAATATCAAGAGACTGGAATGTGGAGTCCATCCTTCAAAAATTCCCTCTTCATATTGCACAAGCAATCTTCAAAATACATTTAAGTAAGGATCACACCCAAGAGAAGGATGTGATGTAGGATATAACCAAACTATGAGACCACAAAGACTAAAAACAAGTAAACAACTTTGAAAAATAAGGTTCATTTATAAAATAAGAAAAGACCATAGAAAATCAAATCTTGAACTTTCTGGACAGGTGTAAAATGACCAAAATACCCCTGGTTGTACGTTAAAAAATCTGCATTTTTTTTTTTTTTTTTAGAGGTAATGAGCTGACTTTATTGACAAAAAAAGGATCACCAAGAAAGTGATACCCAAAACGAAAAAACAACAGAAAGAACAAAGAAAAACCATATCCAAGAAAGCAAAACAGCAAAAGCTATAAATAACACCCCGCCATCATATCAATGTATCCAAACACCATATGTCAAACCACAAATCTTCCTCGAAGCCCAAGTGTACAGATATCCATTCAAAAAGGATATCATTGATATAGGATATCAATGCCATCTTAGATTGATATTTGTCCTCAAATATCTGATTGTTCCTTTCCTTCCACAGCCCCGACCCAATTGCCCCCGGAAGAGCCCGCCTGATGGCAAGAGGAAGACTATCCAAACCATGGATCCACCAGCTCGAAATCAACTCATGAAACCTAGTCGGGAAAATCCATGGGATTTGAAGGTGGGATAGGAAAAAACCTCACACCATTTTAGCAATAGAACAGTACATGAGAAGATGATTAACGGATTCCTCCTCCCCATACAAAGAGCACACCTATTAGCCAAATTCCAACCTCTATTTTGTAGATAGTTGAGGGTAAGAATTTTATCCAGAAAACAATTTCATATAAAAAAAGATACTTTGGAGGGAATCTCCACCTTCCATATGCTTTTATGAGGGGCCAAGCAGTCCATAGTTGAAGAGATTCTAATATATAACGATTTTGTTGTAAAGCGCCCTTTTCCTGTTAAGCCCCCAAACCCACTCATCCCTGCAATCCACCCTAGGGCTATTATTACCAAAGAGGTCCAACATACCCAACAACTCTCCTAATTCCAAATCATTTAGGGCTCTCCACAAACCCAGATCCCAAACTCTTAAGCTAGAATTGAAACAATTAGAAACCATTACACTAGATTCTAAAGTCAATCTAAAGATGTTTGGGAATGACACCTTAAGTGGAACATCCTGATGAGGACATCATGACCGAGATGACGATTGGGCCATGCTCCCAACTATTTTCGCTATTCTATTTTTTTTTATGTTATCGGTGTCTTTTGTAAGGGGGGCACAGAATTTTGAAGGTAGATTAGTCTTTAGTTGTTATTTAGGGGTATTTTCGATAATAATTGCAGTAGAGAGTTATTTTAGTAATGAGATTAGTAGAAAGAGGGACTTAAGTGTCTAGTTCCTAATTTTGTACTAAACCTAGTTGTGGGACTCTAAACCATGTAGACCATTGAATCTTATTACATGCTTTGAACCATTAACTTTATATGAAATCTTAGTAAATTATGGTGAATCTCATCTTGTGAACATCAAATCATGTACTAACATCAAATCTAAGTGAACTTATGTCTTTGATCTTATCATTTACCATTGAAGTGACTAATTCTAAATGACAATTGTGATCCATTTGAATCATGGTGACCATATGCCTAAGGTTGCTCTATAGAATTGTTCCGATTATTAAAACCAAGTCACCATTCCAAACTTATTGATGTGAACCCTATCGAACTTCAAACCTTTAACCCCTTTTGAGCCCACTCACAAGGTTAAGTGTGCGAAGGTACTTCGGACCATGCTCTTTGGTTTTCACGAATTTTGGACCTTGCCCTTTGGATAACAATGAGGGATTTGGTCTTACTCTTGGGATAATATCAAGAGCTTAGGACTTTGCCCGTGGGGTTTGACCAGGGTATATGGATGTTTTACTTTAAACACCTTTAGACTTTGACCTTCGGACAAGGGTGTGTGTTGTTTGACTTTGGACACCTCTGGACCCTGACCTTTGGGTAAGGGTATGTGTTATTTGACTTCGGACACCTCTGGACCCTGACCTTTGGGTAAGGGTAAGTGTTATTTGACTTTAGACACCTTTGGACCCTAACCTTTGATATCATTGGACTTTGAACCGTTTTGAACTATTGGACTTCAAACCCTTTGAACCATTGGACTCTGGATACTTCATTATCGAAACCATGTTTAGATTTTGACTTCCATACTAAACCACTTTGAATTAGACCCTTCCATTTGTTTGTGCCTTCGGATATTGGATATATTTATAGATTCTAACTTTAACTCTGACTCTGACTATGCTCACTTTTGAAACTTTGGAATTCAGTTTGATAGCCATTTATTATTCGGTTTTGTAATAGCATGATACTATTGTTGTTCAAACTCTGTTTAGTTTCTGCATCGATTTCTAGACATGTTACTACTCGGACTTATGTTTTTTTTTTTTACCTCATGTTATCTATAGTCAATATGATTGCTTATAGGTTAGAATTAACTGAACCATTATGTTTTTCGGACTGACTGCAACTGCAGGTCTTGCATCCATAAAGACTTGTCATGGCGTTTCCAACCTTTTCCATTCATTTATAGTTGTTGTTGGACATACTTTAGACCATTTAAATGTTGTAGATATTATTAGAAAATGTTGTATATGTTTTCTTTTGGTTTATGTTCAGGTGGAATGTTACCCCTCATATTGTTGCTTAGTTCTTGGATACATTGGTTCACTTTGGAACTTTAGAGTATATTTTTTCACTACACTACTATTGATATGATTATGTTATAATAAGACTTCCACGACAACTTATTGAACTCTTGTGGATAATTGGATATTATATCGCTTCCACTAACATTGAGCTTAGACTGTGGACTATAGGATTAGTGTACATTGGAATATAAGGAAATCAACCTATGACTATTACATTGTGAACATTGGTTATCAAATCAATATAACGATCCAAATCTGAGGCGCTTACAGATCTTATCCGAGTCCAGGTTCGGGGGCATTACAATGAAGCCCCATAACGAAGAAAAAACTCTCATAATCAAGCACTTGGAAGCTTCAAGTTCAAGAAATATACCATCTGAACCTTGGTATTTTGTTAACGAAAATCAGAGGTTTACTCTTTTGTAAAAGAGTGAAAATCAAAGAGATTGCATCCCATTTATTGATACAATATAAATTCATTATTTTGAATTTATTATCTTGAGTTAGTGCATGAAATTTGTGTCGACAGCCACACTAAAGCTTGGTGGGCGCTTGTGTGAAAGATTTTCCCTCAAACCCCACTCTCCTCTCTTAGATATGATCCCTATAGAGACCAACATTTATTTATAAAGTCCTAGAAGATCCTCTTTCCGAGCAATGTGGAAGTAAAGAATTTCGAAAAGCACAAAAACAATTACGAGGGAAACCTCAATTTAAATTTAAAAAAAAAAAAAGTTAAAAACTAAAACTCAAGACACTTGCAAACAAATCAAGAATAAAATAATAATAAATAAATAAAGTTTCAATTTTGAATCTTTAAAGACTTCCTGTGTGGCATTAGCTCATTTTAAGAAGATAATAATGTCTGCCAGCTTAAAAAACCTCAGTTTTTCATTGTCAGAGTGGGGTATATTAAATGAGAAGAAATAAGTAAGAAATAGTTGAGGAAGTGAAACAGAAGGCCGGAATATCAAATTGTGAGTAGACAATTCAATTGTGATGGATGAATCAAAGGTGAAGCAGAAGGCCAGAATATTAAATTATGAGTTCTCAATTATGATAAAATAGATGCATCAATTATTTTGAAATCTGAAGGTCAAATGTAATTACAAGTAGAATATGAATTTTATGGTTGACACCGCCCTTGTGTAAATTGGAGAGCGCTAAATAGAAAGAGATAGTCACATAAATAAAATACAGGATAAACAGAGATATAAACAAAGCCAGCCATTCAGGAACTGAAACAACCAAAAAATCAACAAGCGTAGGTGAATAGAAAAATAAAACCAAAGCGGTTACAGGAAATCAATCAAACCATGTAAGTTACCTCCAAAAGAGCATGGAGATCGTCCTCCACAACTACAAGTCCATTATCTGATGCCTCTGGGACTGAGATGCGTAGATTTCGACAGAAATGAAGAGAAGAAATCGTCTCTTGAAAGAAGAAATTCGGTTTAAAGGGCTTGGAACGGAAGAAAAGATGGAAATTGATGAAGGCGGTGGAAGAATAATACATTGTAGCTCCAGTCATACCCTCTCTTCTCTTTTCCAAAATCTCCCCACGAAAAAGAACCAAAATAGACAATGACGGAGTACAAACCAGGAGAAGGAATTCACTCCAAATTTTGTATGTATGTGTATTGTGTAAAAGCTAAAAGCTGAAATAGGTGGCGCAGCTGTGCCTGTGCTTATCCGTCGACCGTGACTGGATAGGCGCACGTTGGATATTATAAGCAAGAGGATGCTATGCTATCTATGTGCCTTGAGTCGCACTTGATATCAGCCCGTTATGATACTTCCCCTCTGTCTTGTCTCACGACGTCGCACAAAGAGCTCCCCCCAAAATTTGTGTATCTCCTGGCGTCCGCACACACAAGGGCTGGGGTGTATACGGTTAAAAACGTAAAAACTGTTTTCAATTTTTAAATGAAAAGGTAGGGGGAGCTTCTAACAGCACCTGCAAAGGTGTTTTTACACCCCTTTTAAAAAAAAAATTTTAATGTTGTTATTTGAAAACATTGTAATTGTCCAATGGATCATCAAAGAGTTGAACCAGAGCAAGAAATCAGTCCACGGTACGTATTTTGCAGTTTTTTGAAGAAAAAAAATCCATGTTTTGTTCAACCTTGCAGGTGTGAACAAAACACTTGTTGAATTTTTTGTTTTCATATTTTACAGATGCATATATTGACCATTTTATTATGATGTTTCAATTGGAGGGCAATGTTTCAACCCAATTTAGCAAGGTTTCTATCGAGATGGTAATGGATTATACTAGTGAGTTTATGACGCATGAGGTAAAGTTGTGTGAAAAAAAACTTTGAGTTATTGTGTGAAGATTGTTTTGAGTTTATTGTGCTTTGATTTTTATATTATTGCTCTATGTGTAGATATTCAAGAGCCGAGCAGTATTATGTAAGTGGGCGGCTGATGTTGGGCTTAGAAATGGATTTGTCATTGTCACCAAGAAGTCAAATTTTGGTAGTTCGAAAAAAAAAACCAAGAATTATGCTTGCATGTGAGAGAAGTTGGCAATATAGAGAGTATAAGAAATATAAAGATGTCACACAAGAAAAAAATATATATGGTGTCAGGTACCAAGAAATGTGGATGTTCATTTTAATTGAAGAGCAAAAAGCTACCCACTGATGATGATTGAATTTTGTCAGTAGTATGTGGTGTGCATAATCATTCGGCTACGGATCATCTCAAAGGACATTCATATACTGGAAGACTATTAGAAGAAGAGACTTCGATATTGGTTGACATGTCTAAGATCATGGTACGACCAAATGACATTTTGGTTGTATTGAAACAAAGAGACCCCTTAAATGTTACCACAATGAAAATAATATATAATGCATGCCATAGACATGGAATAACGGAGAAGGTTATGAGATCTCAAATACAGCAACTACTAGGATAGTTGGCAGAGCATAGATACATCGAGTGGCATAGAAAAATTGATGATATCGAGACCGTGACTGATTTGTTTTTGGCACACCCGAATTATTTGGAATTGTGTTTCCACATGTTTTGATCATATATTGCACCTACAAGACGAATAGGTATCGTATGCCCCCTTTGAAGATTGTTGGATTGGCATGACCTTCTTTGTAACTTTTGCATATTTCCAATATGAGAGAGAAGATAACTTCACATGAGCACTGAGTGTTTTGCGTGGTGTGATGGATGATAGTGTTCTTTCTCATGTTTTTGTAACGGATAGGGAGTTGGCTCTAATGAATGCAATCTCTACAGTGCTTCCTACTGTTGAACACTTATTGTGTAGATGCACATCAATAAGAATATTCTTACGAAGTGTAAGAAGATGTTTTGGACAAAAGAGAACCGAAATAGGTTCATCATGAGTTGAAACCTATTGGTGTTGTCATTAATAGAAGAAGAATACATTCAACATCTCACATTATTGAATTACACATTCAACACGTATCTGGATGCACTATAATATGTGCGAAGTAGTTGGCTAAAAGTATATAGAGATAGATTTGTGGCTGCTTTGAGGGATAGATGGATGTATTTTTAGACTACTACAACTAATAGGGTTGAGAGTGCGCATGCAAAGCTAAAGAGGCAACTCGGATTGAGTAAAGGGGGTTTTGAGTCTTCTTAGACAAGTACACATATGTTGCTTGAGTTGCAACATACAAGTATAAAATCTTTTTTCGAGAAGAATAAGAGAGTCGTCCAACACAACAACACAACTTCTAGCCTTCCAAATTTAAAGAGCATCTAGGCAACATGTCCATAAAGGCAATGGAGATAGTTTTATTTGAGATGAAACGGGCCAAACTTATTGGTGTTGATGTTGTTGCATATGACTGTGTTTGTTGATGCATGCACGAATTGTCATGTGCACATGAGATTGCACACTACATGAGGCAAGGTCGCCCAATTCTCCTTGATTTTATACATCTGCATTGGCGTAAGCTTGACATCCTAAGTACCTTAACCTAGTCAGGGCAAGATTTGGTTATACTGATCATGTAGAGATGTTCATGCGACAATTTAATGAATACGATCCCACAACTAAGTTATAAATACTTAAGAAGTCGAGAGAGATAGTAGCACTAGACAATTCACACCTGATGGAACCAGAGGTAAAGGCAACTACGTGAGGTCGCCCACACGCGAAGATTGGCACATCTACGCGGCATAAATCATCTACATTCGAAATTTTATCTTTAGTGTAGAATAGTCATTCTCCACCAGGAACTATAGCTACGATTGTCACTCCACTGCAATCTTGCCAACCACAACCTAAGAGGAGACCAAAGGAAAAGATAATTAATATATTTATAACAATGTAAATTATGATGTGTTTGTTTATTTAGCATATTATGTTTCCTAATTTCTTTTATAGGCACTTCGAGCCCGTCAAGCAACGAAACACAGGTCAACACTATTCCTTGAGGCATTTTTAGTTGATTTAAGGCCTTATATTCAAATGATTAAAGAGGTGGTGCTTAATGAAAATTGTGGATTAAGGGAAATTATTGGATTGTTGGGATTTCACAAATAAGATTAGCGACAGGTAAGAGTGATTTGTTAAACGAGTTGCATAGACACATGCCACATTATGAGCAAATATACGGAACTCATGAGCGAATTGATGAGATGATCGAGCTATTATCATGCATTAATGACTTTCCTAGATATGTTTATTGGATGACCATGCCAGACTGCAGACATCTCATAGCATCTCATTACAATGTGGTCCTATATCACTTGAGCATTCACTAGTGCCTAACCTTCCTATCACTTAGATCAAATCCATTGCCTGTAGCTGACCGGAGAGAGATTGTTATTGGGTTTGTTAATGGAAATCATTTCATTCAGGTATTTGTTGTTACCAATTCCCTTATGTTGTTATTCTAATTATTTTGAACATTATGTAATGTTATCATATTTTTGTAGGTCTTCTTATCGTAGGATCATCATATTCTGCCTATAATGATGAACTAGTATCGGTATCGATATGTTGGTGTAGTATGATGGGAGCTCCCAGCATATCAACCCCGAATACAAGAATTCAAAGACATTGTTAGTTTGGATGTAGCCACACAAGAGACAATAGATTTAGACGATTGATGTAGTCACTGATATTGCATTTTAATGGTTATTTTTTATGATAAATATATGTCCTATTCAATGACGGCTTTGTATTTAATTGTCTTTATGTTTTCCTTACTTTTTTTTTTTGCCTTTTTTTAGTGCATAGGGAAGGATTTTTTTTTCTTGTTATGTTTTAATTGAAGCATTACGTAAATGGGCAGGCGATGTTGGGCAGATAAAATGAATTTTCGCGGAACGATGTAGTTATGCTTGTCAACGCACACACAGATTTCAAAGTGAATAGAAAAAGAAGGATAAGATGATAAATATGATTGACTCATATATTGTATCAATAAAATATGTCAAAGAAAACAGGGTCATCTCTTGTACAAATACAAGAAAAATGTCTCATCAGAATATAAAATAAAAAGACATGTCATATCTTTCTCTCTCTACTCTCTACAGCCTATTCTTATGACGCCTACGGAAGAATGTGAGGTGAGTGTTAATTATCGGGAGCATTGGGAGTAGTGGGAGCATCGAAAGTAGCATGAGTAGTGTTTGGATCAATCTCAATCTTCCCAAACATATGACAAACATTCTAGATTGTACTGAGCATGTTTTCTGGATGTATAATGAGACCACGCATGATGACAGAGTCCATAAGATCCATTGCATGTCTAAGATGTGGATCAACTGACATCAAGGGTGCACTACTCTGGGAGGACTGACCCGTAACATAGGTGGAACGGTACTAGGGGTTCTGCATGTATGGGTGGGATACACACGCATACCACTCCAGGTAATTCAAAGTACACTTCCCAAGATAATAAACTAGAGTGGATAGATCCTTAAGGCATAGCACATGGATACTCCACCTTTCCTAGATATGATCAATGTACGGATATTCAACCCGATATTGTGTAGACAAGGCACCATGCTCAGCTTGACATGGGGATAACAGAGAGCGAGGAATGTTTTGGACCCGAACGAATTGCCTCAGCACCCTATCCATTCCTCACTCTCCATTATCCCTGCGTTGAGATGAGCATGGTGCCTTGTTTACACAATATCTGGTCGAATATCCATACATTGATCAGATCTGGGAAAAGGTGGAGTATCCATGTGCTATGCCTTGAGGACCTATCCACTATAGTTTATTATCCTAGGGAGTGTACTTCGAATTACCTAAAGTGGTATGCATGATAGAGTCTATAAGATCCATTGCATGTCAAAGACGTGGATCAACTGACACCGAGGGTGCACTACTCTGAGAGGACTGACCTGCAACATAAGTGGATCCATACTCGGGTTCTGCATGTACAGGTGGGACATACATGAAGGAAGTTTACCATTCTTGAACATAGAAATTAGTAAAGTTCATTAAACAACCACATATCTACATATGTTTTCCCATGATCATCATATGAATCTCTGAGATCTAATCT
>JAOXJP010038687.1:0-30828 GCA_025762735.1 Platanus orientalis
GGGGGTGGAATCAATTCACTTTTTGGAGGTTTTTGATTCCCCCTCCTGAGTGTCCCATCAGGGGGGTGTCGCACTTGGGGTTTCAATAACCTGCATTTTTAATATCTGACAACTAGAATTCTCTTAACCTTCATTTTTTTAATGTCCCTATATCTTGATTTAATAAAAAATGAAATAATTTTATTTTATTTTTTAAAATTATAATGAAATAATTGTTAAAAGCTATATTTCATGTGAGATGTGGTTAAAATCAATTTTCTCCCTTTTAATCCAATGCCGTAATAATGGTCCAGGCTTAATTAGGACCTTTACATTATTTTGTTAAACCAAAATAATGTTCTGTCCAAGACGTACCATTCGGTCCCTCACGAGGTGTGGGCCCTACACAAAGTGCATGGACCCACACCCCTCACACGGTACATCCTAGACAAAAGAAAAATCTTAGCTGTTGTATATCATTATTTTTTTGGTCTTTGTTTTTAAATTTTATTTAATAGAATCTAATTGTGCCAAATAATAATAGATTTTATAAAAAATAATTACAAAATTGACAATTGTACCACCAAGGGAGCCTATCGTTAAAATGTCAGCTCGGATTTGATTGAGGTTGGTTAGGCTTTGTTATTATTATTATTATTATTTTTGGGGTAAATTGGTTAGATTGGCTTATGCTAAGCTATTTTCCACTATAAAATATCAACTCTCACCTACAATAGAAAGCACCCTTTTGCCAATGCAAAAGGGCGTAAGCTTTTATCCCCAAAAAAAAAAAAAAAAAATGCAAAAGGAAGTAAGCAACACCATTCATTATTACAACTACTACATAAATGATATAATATAAAACACCCATTTGATATGAGCGCAGATATAAGTCAAACCAATATTTTGTCATTGATGATTAAAGTATGATTACCCCCCCTCCACCCAAAAAAAAAAGAAAAAAAGAAAAAAGCATAATTTAACCTAAGTAGAAGGATCAGGTTTTTTATTTGGCTGGACTGTTTGAAACCTCAACTCAAGCCCAACCTAAACCTAGATAGAGTTTGATCTTTTTTAAAGCTAACCCAGCCTAACTGCCTAGGCCCAAGCATCCCCACACAACTTAATTAAAAGTTTAGGTTAAGCCTAACCCAAGTTGCACCCCTATGGTGTCCTACTTGGAATATTTCAGGATGTTATACTGTATTTTTTTTGGTCTGGCCACATGTGGGGTGAGATCATTTTTGACAATGGCACAAGGCGGACCCAGACTGAGCTAGGGTAACCGAATCAAAGGGGACGGTTTATGAGTGCTTCCCTTAACAAACGCTCATCACTGCTCTTTGTCCGGGTCAGACACATCAACATTGAAAAATGATTTTCACTTTTTTGGGGGGTGTATATTCACTTTTCGGCCCTGATGTGCCTGCCGCCTGACAAAGAGCAGTGGTTAGCATTTGTTAAAGTGAGCATTTTTTATCCATTCACAACCAAAGAGGCAACTCCACAGTACACTGATGTAAAGACATGGGTCAAAGGAAAGGTATATAGTAAATACACAAGATATATGTATTTGTATATTTACCATAATACCCTTTGTTAGGCATCTCGTGAAATGAGTGTTTGACAGTGGCGTGATATTTCTCTATTTAAACCGGAGATGATTTAAACCCTGATGAACAATGGTGGCCCTCATCATGCTTTGACCGCAGAGGATTTGGTAGGACAACTTAGGGAGTGGCTAAAGTTGAAATGACATCCCAAAAAAGGTATATATCACTTTTTGGCGCTGATGTGTCAGCCCTGCTGTTATTCTAACTTTAGCCACTCTCTAAATTATCCCACTCTCTTGCCCCAAGCTCTTAAAATGTTCTGTCCAGGATTGTGGGTCCCATACACTTTGCATGGGGCCTTACACCCTCGTGTGTGAGGGGGATGAAGGTACAATCCTGAACAGAACATCCTTTCAGTGAAAGGCACGTGGAGGCATCGATCTAGCTCGTGCCGCGCCCGAGCTGGACACGCGCGCGATTTTCGACGGAGCGCTAGCAAAAACAAATAGTTCCGAGTTGACCCAGCCTCACGTGATGACAAGGTACGGCCGGCGTGAACGATGCCATTAAAACTTTAAAAAACCCCGTTTATTTAAACAGAAAACAGAGAAGACAGCACACACGAGTGCCGCACATCTTCCAGCAAAAAATAACAAAAACAAAGGCCGTCTCCCCCGAGAGATGGCGGGAGAGTAGCGTTAGTTCAGTACTCCGACAACCACCGTTCATGGCTGTTAGGTGTCACGTCTCCATCAATGTCCGTGGCAATCGAAACAGTAAAAAAAAATTGAAAAAAAATAAAAAATTTAAAAATGGGTCTCAAACAAAGAGGGATTAACAAGGAGTAGAAGTGGGGAGTTATAGAGAAGGGGTTGATGCTGCACAGGTGCCGGTGGTTCCTCACCCTTGATGGTGGGTGGTGGTGGTGGTGGGAGGGTGGATGGGTTGTGGCAGATCTCCAGCATGGGCGTCGGAGACGAAGGAGAAGGAGCCGGAGCCGGCGGAGTCCATTGCCGGTGTTCGACTCGCCGACGCTCCGATCCTTCTCCTTGTTTTCTTCCACAAGGCTTTGCGCGCGGAGCTTGCAGAGCTTCATCGCCTCACGCTGTCCTCTTGGGAAACTGGGCCCCCCGAACGCGACCTGATCCTCGACCTCCTCCGCCGGTATCGCTTCCTTAAGCTCGCTTATAAGTACCATTGCGCTGCCGAGGATGAGGTTAGCCCCAATTTTGTTCTCCCTCTCTCCCTCTCTCGTGGTTCTAATTCTTTCATAATATTTTGCAAAATTAATGTTTGATTTGAGCTACATTTAGTTGGGAATTGCTAATTATTTCTCCTGTTGGTCTGGGAATCATTTGAATTGCTGAAATTAGATTTAGGGCACAGTTGATGCGGGTCGAGGATGGAATTTTGTTCTTAGTTTGGTGGATTTTGCATAAATAACAATTGATGTTTTATAAATATATTGACTACCAGAGCTCTCTCACTCACTTGTGGATGGACTAAGTGCTTCATATGTTGACTTGCACATATAAGATGAAGATGCATTGAAATTCTTGTTGGCCTTAACTAACATTACTGCAGTTATAGTTATGGAAAGTGGGCCAAGAAATCTTCTAACTGAATGTTGCTTTATGTTGAGACCAAGGGTGGCTACACTATAGGGATGCACAAATACATACTGGCACACTAGTGTGTATATGTTTCGATGGTTTAAAATTTGATTTACTTAATGTGAAACTAAATATAAAAAAATATGAATGAATTCCATCTTGTTTTCCATATAAATGCCCTTATTAATCTGTGCACAGAATCACAAATTGAACCACAAATTAGTTTGTCAAAGGGAATTTAGAAAATGTCATTACTACTCTTATGTGGCGTGTTCTTACCCTCAAATTGCAGATAAAAAGAATTGCCTATGAAGTGGAAATTTCAGTGGTTGGGTCTGTTAGGAGAGCTAATTTTTAATTGAAGTAGAAGAAATTTTATGTTTGCTAAACACCTGCATCAGTTCAACCTAGGGATGGCTTTTTAACTGCTGATATCTCTTGCCAAACATATTTGAAAAAAAAAAAAAAAATTAAGAGAGGAAAATAGGGAGAAGAGAGAAAAAATAGGCATGAGTCCTGTTACAACAAACTAGAATGCACCCATTAGAAGGGAATATTTTATACAGGCGTGAAAAAGCAAACATAAACAATCCTTTGAATTTTACATGCAAATTTGTACTGCAGAAAGTGTCCTCCAATATTTATTTGTTCTGTTTTAATTCTTTATTTTTCCTTAGAATTAATTAATTAATTTTTTACTTGTTTTGCACTATTTATGGTTCAACCTATTTATCCAATTTTTTTTATTTTTATTTTTATTTTATTTTTATGGTTGAACCTTAAATTTGTATGGCAGGTTATCTTTCAAGCATTGGACCTACGTGTTAGAAATGTGGCATGCACATATTCCCTTGAACATAGAAGCATAGATGACCTTTTTGAGTCTGTTTTTAAGTGCTTGGGTGTTTTGTTGGATGACGATGGAAATCTTTCCAAGCCATTTCAAGAGCTAGTGTTTTGTACTGGAACTATTGAAACTTCAATTTGCCAACACATGCTGAAAGAAGAAGAGCAGGTATTCAGTTTTTCATCTGTATTATAGCTTAGTTGGTGATGCTCTAATGACATGCTTTCGTCTTTAATTTTGAGATTGAAACAAATCCTTTTGCTACTATTGTGGGTTTGTTTATTTATTTACTTATTTATTGTTTTTATGAACCAAGACATGCTTCTAGGCTGCTATCCTTTTTACTTAATTTTGTGGCATTCTTGGGTCCAATGCTAGTGACCTTGTTGAAAATTTGACTTTTTTGGGGTTTTATTACTTGTGAAATCTTCAGCTTTTGGGATTCTTTTATTATAATGATCCTTATTAATTATCAGTAAGGGTGTATCTTATATTTCAGCGACAAATTAATGGCCCTAGTACTATGGAAATGAATTTGAGACAATATGATGCAGGCTGCTTTACTGCACATACTCAAATTTGATGGACTTGTGTATGACAATAATTTTTAATTTTGTTAGTTTTTGATTAATCTAAATTCTTTTTCTTAGTCAATTTGGGACTTTTTATATTATTTATTTCTAAGGAGAGTAGAATTTTTAAGGAAAACTTCTATTTTCATCATTTTTCTTTGGTCCTTATTTTGGGTGGTCAAAACTTACCCATTTAGTTTGATTTTTCGTGTCATTTGAAAGTTTATTTAGTTACCTTTCCAATGAGTCCAAGATCTTGTGATTCCAAAGTGATTTGGGAAAGTTGTGCCAAATTACTGGTAGGATATCACTTCGTGATGGAATTTAACTATTTTACAGTTTTACTTCTATTAGAAAGTTTACTTAGAGTTGGGTTTGGAAGTCTAGAGTGTAAAGGCTATATATGCACTTTATAGCTCAGGAATTTCTTATTGAATGATTGATGAATAAATGGACATTGTATTTGTGCTGATATCACTACTTGGTTGAGTGATTCCCAAACCCTAGGAATTCTAAAGTGATTCTAGATCATTCTTTTCTCTTTCTCTTTGCACAAGTTCTTCTGCTACTCTAATGGTGCAATTAACTAAACGGTATTTGTTGACGATTATAGATTGATCAAAACTGATGCAAAACTGATTAGGGAGATTGGGTTAAATTGCAAAGTTAGGTAATTCAGGTTTAGGATTGAAGAGGAAAAGGCAAAATTGAAGTGTTTAGGATGGGAAGTCAGAGTTTATAGGTATTGATTTAGAATATAAAGATTTGAATTGGGAAGTAGAATTGTGCTGTATAGAAATCCCTAAAGAGAAAGGGGGAAATTTAGGATCTTATTGTATGGATAAAATCTATTCAATTAAGTGAAAAGGACTGTGGGGAATGATAAATCCTAAACCTGAATTATCTAAACTTTGCAGTTTAACCCAATCTTCCTAATTAATACTACATTAATTAGTATAAGAACTTTAATCCTTCTGCATCAATTGGTATTAGAACAAAGCCTTGAAGATGGTTTTAGAAATTAAGCCTAGGTTTGTATTTTCCAAGTTATCAATAAAAAAAAAAGAAAAAAAAACTAGGTTTGGTTTTCCTTCTGGGAAGCCAAAATTCCGATTAGTGACAACTATGAGGGGAACTTGATTTCTACAATTTTTTTTGAAGATCAGTTTATTAAAAAGGCCAAAAGGCAGGGAAACAAACAACGACGACAAAAAAGCACTGAGAAGGTGCAAAAGTGATGCGGGCAACATTAAGAGACTATTGTTTGTGTCCCCACACAAGAGGGCTAGATTAAAGTCATATGTTCTATGTGGGTTGTTTAGGTTATTTTAGGGTTGGGACACAAATGTAGTAAGGCCTTTTGTGTCAAGGGTTTTTTAGTAGAGGGTTATTCTTGTAATAAGGCTGAAACAGCCAAGGTTAATATGGGTAGACTAGGCCTAGTCGACAGCTGCTTTATTATGTCTTTATGTGGGTTGTCAAAGTCAACAAATGGGTCCTACATGTGCTGGTCGACAACCTTTAAAAGTCCCAAATATTTATTAGTTTAAATTTTAGGTAACTTTGATTTAGAAGTCCTTGGGGTTTAGGAAAGTTAAGTCTTTTCAAAGTTTCTAATTTAGGAATTTTTCTATTTTATTGTGATGGAAGCCTATTAAATAGGCCTTACACTTGTACTGAGTAGCTTATGATATGAATTGAATTTTTAGCATTGTTGTTCGCGGGTATTAACTTTTAACCCCTTTATCCTCCCTTTCTCTCTTCTGTGGTTGTAGCCGTGAAGTTCCCATCTCCTATCTCCTTCTTATATCTTCTCATTCTTCTTCTCCACTGTTTCTCCCATCTTTCCCCTCTTTCTTTTGTTACATCCCCCTTCCTCAATTCCCAAGCTACTGAAATTGAAATTCAGATTCTGCAGCATTAAAATAAATCAATTTAAATTTTCTGGAACTACTATAGATCAAACAACACTCATAGAAAAGAGGCATTTTATTCACTTTATTAAGCTGAGATTCTCTTATGATATTACCTGCTTGAATCTGCAATTTTCCTGAACTTTCTGTTAGGTTTTATAGCTTTGAGTGCCAAGTTTATGTTCCTGTAAACTAGAATTTCTGAGTACTCCACTTTGAAATCGACCCTCCTTTATTGCCCCTTTTCTCTCAGTTCTTTACAGAGTTTTTATCCCCTACATATCCCCTTTTAATCTCCTCAAAACCCCTTTGATTTTTTTGTCCTTCCCTGATTTTTTTTATCAAGAATCCCTACTGGTTTTAGGTGTCTCCATTAAAGAAACACTGCTGACTGGTAATTTTAACGTTTTATATACTTTTATATTTTATAATAACCTCAAATTTTGTATGGGATTACCTCTAAGACTCATTGAACACCTTGCAAAGTTTACGAAAATTCTGACACATGAACATGGGTATTTTGGTAATTTTGTGGGTTCTGCCAAAAAATTCCAGCATTGCCCTTTGGCCTTTCCTCTCATTCTTTCTTCCTTCTTTTCCCCTCATCTATTCATCTTAATTCTTCCCCTATCTGATTTCTCTTCCTTTTTTTTTCCCCTCATCTTCTTTTAAGTTTGATTATTTGAGTGAGCATAAATTCACTTCTTGGTTTTATTTTATTCTTGTGAAATAAATGTTCTGTCCAGGACACCAGGGGACTTCACATGGAATAAAATGGACAGGGGTTAGGTGAAATTTCAAATTCCCACCCAATTTATTTCATGTGATGTCCGCTCATGTCCTGGACACCATCCTAGACACCAAATCCTGGTCAGGACATTTGCTCCCTCATTCTTGCTTCCGCTACATTAGTTTGGGTTTCATTGAGATTCTTGGCTATATCCTACATCAAAAAGAAAGAAAAAAAGAACCCGATCAAACATATGGAGCCACAACATGACAAACTCACCCCCAAAATGAATCCCAAACCTCCACATCAAAATCCCTGGAAATCAAAATCCAATCAAAAAGCATCCTAAAGACCGAGCCAGTCAAGCCTTTTGGAGCGGTGCATTGCCTTCGAAAATTCTTTTATTCATCTCTTTCCAAATACCTCAACAAATGATCCCAGTTGTAAAGAACCCAATTTTGTACCTAGGGTAGATTGATAACCTACAACATACGACATTTTGCCTAATAAAGAAGATACTTTTGAACCTGCTTGGAAGAAATAGAAGATATTGTCGATAAATAGAAGTATATCTTGTTCATTAACACCAAAAAGGTCAAATGGAATTAGGAATACCTTCCAGATCCCCAAGGCACCAACTCGAGACAAGATCCTTGCTAGACCAAGGAAAGCACCCTGACACTTTGAGGCAAATGAGAAAAAAATTCCATATTTGAAAAACAAGTGGACAATAGATGAAAAGATGATCCACAGTCTCTTCCTCACTCTTGCACATGACACATTTATTAGCTAAATTCCAAACTCTACAATTTTTGTTGGAAAGATCTTACAAGATTTTGTTGATCAACTATATTGTAGAGATAATGGAGAAAAAGGTTTTGTTAGTCAAAATAAACAAGGGAGCTATATTGATGGTGCTTGGCTAGAGATTAATTAGTTAGCATATGTATATGCTTCATTTGTATCTTTTTTTCTTTTTGTTTATCTACTCTTTGTATCTTTTTTTTTTTTTTATCTTAATGAAATAAGTTATTCATAATAAAATAAAAATTGATGGTGCTGATTGCATAATTATTCCATTTGAAGACTAGAAGGTGGTGCTAAGCAATCAATGGATTGATGAAAAGGAAGCTACTTATGATGAGGAGACTCATATATTATAGATTTTCAGCTGTAGTTTGTGTTAACAATTTAGAGTAAAATTATAATAGCCAACTCCTATGGTGTATTTGTTAGCTTTTAAAGAATATAAGCAAGGAAAGACTCCTTTGAATTTGTGATGAAACACAAAAGGGCAGAACTTGCTCTAATACCAAATTACATAGCCCAAAAGTGGCATGACACAAGGGAACCTTGTCTAGTAGATGTCAGTGATTGAATGTGTTTTAGTGTGAAGGGGAAACCACAAAAAGCCCTTGTCGTTTTAGTCTTTTAACAATGGTGAATCCTCAACACCAAAAGTGAATAAGCTTAACATATATATATATAAATTTCAAGTCTCCCTTACATAAAATAAAGCTGCCCAATATATAGAGCATGGGGACATCCCTCTTTTCCAAACATGCATTAATAAAAAACAATTTCCTATTATTGGAAAAAATTTCTTCTTCCCCACCTTGATCCGGGTTTGGGTAACCGGAACAGGTTTGGTACATGCCTCAACAAAGAAGACTTTTCACAGACTTTGAAGGGAAGGAATGAAAAATTAGACTTTGTTGATATAATAATTGACAGCACAACACAAATGTCTTGTTTAATTCAAGTGAGACGCCTCTCTCTCTAGGGTCGTCCTTCTTGATATCGAACAAGCTAGTAATAGAAATCAAGGAATAAACCAGGTCCTATCCTCTCGAACCGAATTACAGACAATTTTACGTTACTTCTATTCCTAAGATAGATTTACTTATACTCCTAAGATAAAAATAAATTTGATGATGATGTTGAGGATTCATTTTTCTTCTTTCTCCCGTCTATTTATACTAAGTCAATCAGTTACGACATCTTTACTATGTTATACGGTGGTTACTTTCCACGTTCTCTCCTTTTACCATCACAACCACTTCCCCCACTCTTCGTCGTGGTGTCGAATGCCCATCATGGGGTGCATAGTGGCCCTGTTTCATTTGCTTCATGTAAGTAACGACCCACGTTCGTTATATGCTAATCATTCTGACACATATCCTGATAAAACTCTCATGTTTTGACTTGCATCTTCATCTTAGCGGACGGGTTCACAGTTCAGCCAAGGTCCACATGTCGTACATCCGTAGCGGTATCTTCAAGATGGTGCCAACAAATGCCCCTCACATGTGTCTAGTTTAGATCTTCATTATATACGTGTGCTCTTCTTCTAATGCCCCAGATCTATTTACCTGGTCCTCATTGGTTGTTTCAGAGATTCACGCTCAATGATGTAATTGATTTGACTTGGTTACCCCAATCGTCGCCTCTTTCAAGATAGAAGATCTTCTATTGTTAGCTCGATATCTACTTATGCCATGCCTTTTGTCCGGACTATCACCCCATGGCTGGAGGATGGTTATTTCATCTTGGGTCTCCTTATTTCAAGGAGTTGGAGAGTTGCATGGGCTTATCATATAATCCCGAAATACTTCCTAGGTCGTGGATGAATGCTTTACGGATAGGGACGAGTCACCATCCATAACTTCAGAGATGGAATCATTTTCTACACGTCACCCCACCTTCTATGTACGTCACGGCTCCTCAAAAGGGCACTCACTAGGGAGGCACACTGACTTGAACCCCATCCTTTGTTCCCTTGATCCAAAACTGTTACTTGGGGCGACTCCTGAGGTGACTTCTAGAGAGTGAAAAAACCCACCTCATCCAAGTTTCCTCGGTTCGTGGTGACGTATAGGTTGAACAGTTTTTGTTGAAATATGCGCCTTACTCTTGCTCAACCTCGACTTTCGCACCTTGTGTCGATTTTTATTAGACAATTTTTTTATTTAAAAGACGATGTATGATCTTGATATGAGCCTTTTGTATTTTCATCGTCTTATTTATTATGATATTTTTGCCCTTTGACATTATTTTTCTCGATAAGTTTGTAATTTTTTACTTATATAATATAATTTCATTTGGATATTTTTTCTCTTAGACATTGTTTGTCTTGATATAAGTTTTTGTATTTTGTCCTTATTTGAGCCTTCGTATTTGGCTCATATTATTTGTTGTAGGACATTTTTATCTTTTAATGTCTCTTTATTCTGATATGGAGGTTTGCGCTGCTTCAAATGTTTTCCATCGATTCCTTCCCCCGTGTGTATGAGTTGATAGACATTTTCATTAAAGATTTTGTTGACCTACCTTGCCTTTTCCAAATGAATGGCCATCTAACAACGTTTGGGTTTTTTACTACCAAAGGTAGTGTTGTTTCCTAAATCACGCTATCGAGTGCATCCCTTATTGGAATGTGACCCTCGATATGGCTTGAATCATTATGGTGAGCCATTGTAAGTCCTTAAAATGATGTGCCATGAGTGTTGGATTTCGTTGTTGTAAAGATTTTAAAGGACAATCCCCTCTTGGGACATAATTTCTCCAAGCTGACCCACCCCTTTTCCATTTGACATTGAGGCCATATCATTAGGCCAAAAATGTAGGCCATTTTCTTACCTTTTAATTCCTTGACTTCCTTTAGTTTTGGGCTTTTCTTCCGAGTTGATCTTTATGTTCTCTTCCTTTATCTGTATTCTTGGTAATGAACCAACTACTTGTCGATTCTTGGCGAACTAGCTTTGTCCAGCTTTGTTTGTTGAGATTCATTTGAGCGTCGTTGAGCCGTTTGATGTTGCATTTTTCGCCCTTGCTTTTTGGTTCTCAATGTCTTGATCGAGCACATTTCTGCCTCAATGCCCTCTTCTTAGATTACTTGAGTCATGCTCATCGACCCTGTCATCACAAGGCAAGATTGCTCGATTGTCTTGTGTCAAGTCAATGGTGACTACGTCAAATACTAATTGGCTTTGAGACTGGAGTGACCTGTCCCTGTTGGGTAACCAACTGTCCTTTTTGCTTAATTGTAGCCATGCAACCTTTATCGATTACTTCATTAATCGTAACCGTATTGATATCTATTTGCATTGGGGCGAGGTTGTTTTCGCCTCTTCTTGCTTGGCACATCAGTCAACGTACTTGTTCGCATTCTTGCTTGACTTTTTCTTCTGGTTCCCCTTTCTTCACAATCATCTCAGCACCAATTGCTCTAAAGGGAAGCCTAGTTTCCACTTTTCTATCTTGGGTGATCAATTGAACCGTATCCCTAGCTCTTGGCCTTCCGTTATCGATAGGACCAGTGTTGATTTTAGGGGCATTCGGTCTTTTAGGGAACTTATTCTCCTTGTCGACCGCGCTAGTGTTAGGTTCCTCATATGCTGTCTCGATTTTTTCTCAACATTTGTATCGCACGATTGTTTTGCTTTTCTGCTTGCGTGACCTCGACAACATATTGGCCTAGTGACTGGGCTGACGCTCCTCTCATTCGATTGTTCATGCCCATTCAGAGCCTGGCCTCGAGGTGGTAAAGTTTTGTCCATATAGCAAGTATCCATATTTTGGACCCTCGCACGACTGGTTGTAAGAGTTATATTGAACCAAGAGATTTCCCTGATGCAGATAACTCGAATTACTTGGCAATTTAGATTCCTTTTGACGACATTCCATACTGCTGAAATCTTCATCACCCATCAAGGGGCTTCTTAGGCATCCTTCGAAACATGGGTGCCTCTGAAACCTCTCTCGGTGTGGCAAACTTAAGGCTCGACCGAGTTGGTCTTGGGCTTGAAGTGGTCGCACTTCATGACCAATCAATTCCTGACGAGCCTCCCCGTATAGGCTTTTCATGGGGATCTTGACTTGTTGATTATTGAGACGAATCGTCGCTTGACCTTGTCCCCCGAGTCCCCTCAGGGTTCTTGACATTAGGCCAGAGAATTCTCCTTCGTCGAATCGTTCTTTGATCTCATGCTTCAGACCACAGTTCTTCAAGCATAAGCTTGAAGGTTGTGACAATCTCCTTGGCCAGCCTATCTGATGTGGTCGAAAACTGTCTGTTGATTTTGTCCAGTAAGGCATCGAGTCAGCCGTCAGGTTCTTTGGGTGTCCCATACCATACTTTTTCATGAATGAGAGCATCTATATTCTCAAGGGTGTTGAAACTTCTTCCCCTTCGAGATGTGCTCCCAATATGGCCACCAATTTCTGTGTTGGAAAAAATTTATTCTTCCCCACCTCGACTTGGGCTTGGGTAACCTAGATAATCAGAACATATTCGGTACATGCCTCAACAAAGATGACTTTTCACAGACCTCAAAGGGAAGGAATGAAAAATCAGACTTTGTTGATGTAATAATTGACAACACAGTACAAATATCTTGCTCAATTCAAGTGAGATGCCTCTCTTTCTTGGGTCGTCATTCTTGATATCGAAGATGCTAGTAATAGAAATTAATGAATGAACCAGGTCCAATCCTCTCAAACCAAATTACAGACAACTTTACGTTAATCCTACTCCTAAGATAAATTTACTCCTACTCCTAAGATAAACTTACCCCTTCTCCTAAGATAAAAATAAATTTGATGATGATGTTGAGGATTCCCTCTTCTTTCTCCAGTCTATTTATATTGAGTCAATCAGTTACGGCATCTTTCCTGTGTTGTAAAATGGTTACTTTTCACATTCTCCTTTTTTACCATCACAACCACTTTCCCCACTCTTCATCGTGGTGTTGAATGCCCATCGTGGGGTGCATAGTGGTTTTATTTCATCTGCTTCATGTAAGTAATGACCCTCGTTCATTTTATGTTGATCATTTTGACACGTGCCCTGATAAAAATCTCCTGCTTCGACTTGCATCTTCATTTTAGCGAACAGGTTCAAAGTTTGACCAAGATTCACGTGTATTTAGGGGTATCTTCGAGATGGTGCCAACACCTATGGTAGCTAATTCTTTCCCAAACTAACATTAATGATAAGCACAAATTCCTAGGACGATTACCACCACCTCCCACTTAGCATTAAATGAAATAGCTATTTTCTTAGGACTAGCATTAATGCCAAGTATAATTTACTAGATTAACTATTTTCTAATTAACTAAAAGCATTATTATTGGGACATTATAGAATGGGCTAAGGTGGATGGATGATAAGAACAAATTTTGTGGCAAAAACGCCTATGACCCCCTATGACCGCATCACAGGCTGACATGTGGGGTGCATAGTGTTAAAAGTGTCAAGAAAAGGTGTTCAAATAAAAAGTAAGTGCCCAAAGAGAGAGCAAATTCAAAAACACATCACCTGTTAGTATCTGGCGTGGTCATAGAGGGTCACAGACATTTTTTGGTTACAGAATATTTGTTTCGATGGGTGATGGCCCAAAGTGGGTGATATGACCAGGTTGAATATGGGTCTAGGCGGGTGCTAGGTAAAAAAGGCTGACTAGGGGATACCTGTATTAGCTTTTTTCTTTTAAATGATTCAAAGGATGTTTTGACTGAGGGGGCATTAAGAGGGAAAAGTGTCTTAATGAAAGGGATTTGGAGTAGAAGAAGAAGGTTAGTCCTTTAAGGTGAGCAAGCCTAAGAGTTTCTCAATGGATTTGGAAGTCGGAGGGTATATTCTTTAGTCAGTGTAAAATCTGTTTCCCATTGGATGTGTCACGCTCATAGCAGTATGTGTGTCAATGTAACATGTAGAACTAGCAAAAATTTTAAGAAACAAAATTTAAAAATCTTTCTCAAATAACTTACATTAACCCTAATGATGGACAATAACTTAAATTTCATTATGAGTCATTTGTGGCCCAAAAGACAGAATTTCAACAATAAGTATAGTCGCTGTGAATGTGATAAGTAGGATCATCCAAGATGGACATGTGAGAACTATACCTCTCAGAAGCTCACTGTGTCGGTTTCTGTATTATTTTTTTCATTTGTGATTAACAGTATTTGCCTTGTCCTCTGCGGAGCATATATTTATATATATTGATTGATTGATTGGTAAAGAGAAAGTATTGTATTAAAAGGAAGGGAGAAAACAAGAAGTACAGGCCCTCAAAATCTCTGAACTAATGCAAAATGAGGGCAGACCAATCAAACATCCAGAAAAAAAAAAAATCACACACAGCGGAGCATATGTTAAAAGGACACTGGTGTCTCTTTCTAGATTAATTTTCTGTGTGTAGTATTCCATGGGGTTTATCTTACTATACATTTGGATGCAGGTTTTTCCTTTGCTGGTACAGCGGTTCTCTTCTGAAGAACAGGCTTCCCTTGTTTGGCAGTTTATGTCTAGTGTTCCTGTAATGTTGTTGGAGGATTTTCTGCCATGGATGGCCTCTTATCTTTCTTTAGACGAACAGGCAGATATTATGCTTTGTATTAAAGAAGTTGTTCCTAAAGAAGAACTGTTGCAAGAGGTAGGCCATTAATAATCTTTTCACCATAGTTTAAAACCGGTTTCTGATTGTTAATGAGTTTGAATCTATCTGTGAAGGTGGTGACTTCCTGGCTTGGCAAGAAGAGCCAATATTTTGGGGGCTACAAAGGTGGAGTAAATGAAAAAAGAGCATCACATTTGAATCAACCGCTAAATTTGAAGTTGTCAAAAGTATATTTCTCTAAGAAAAACTTGACTCAAGAAAATTGGCACTGGAGGGGATCAGAGTCTCTCCTCAATGATGTTAGATACCATCCTGTTGATGGTCTTCGTCTCTGGCATGGTGCGATCAAGAAAGATTTGAAAGAAATACTGGAGGAGTTGCATGAAATAAGAAACTCGAAGAGTTTTTCAACTTTAGCTTCAGTCACTAGCCAATTAAAGTTCCTTGCAGATGTCCTTATTTTCTACAGGTATCACTACGGTTTCGCATGTGCTTCCTTTTTATAGAAACTATACTGCTTGATCAAGGTCCCAAGTGGATATCTCATTAAATTATATAAACTATTTATTTATTCTGTTCTGGTTTCCTTTGACTTATGTCTTAAAGGTCTATGATCTTATTTACAGTGATGCCTTGGAGAGAGTCTTCTTCCCAGTATTAAATGAACTTGCAGATGGCTGCTTGTCTTTCTCTCATCAATGGTTCTTAGATGAAAGTCGAATTGAAGCTCTATTACAATTGCTACAAAACTTTGATGCTCTTGATGGGACATCTTTGTCCATTCTTGTGGGGAAGCTATGCGGGCAATTGGAATCTTTCATGATGAGGATTAGCAAACACTTGGCTTTTCAGGAAACAGAGGTACATTCTATTTGTGGTTTTTGTTATTTTTTGTTTTTTTGAATTTGAGAAAGTATATAAAAAAGGAGTAAAGCATACAGAGGAAGCCTCTGTCAAAGAACAGGCTGACTAACAAGAAGACGTTAATCAAATCACTACATAGATAGAATGCCCTTGGTACAACTTAGATCTAGAAACTCCTTTCTTTGCTAACTCATCTGCTAAATGTATCAGGGGACCTTGGCCTCCTTTGGAAGAGATATTTAATCTGGATGCTAGATCAGTGATTTCATTACAACTTCAGTAAAGGGTAGAGAAGAAGAGGAGAAATTCAAAGGAAGTTAAGATTAGGCTCAGTGGGTTTCATTCCAATTTTATTAGGCAATTAGTGATTAGTTATACTTTCCTTCAAACCATATCCTAATTCTACTTTCTTCAATAACTTATGTGTATATATATAAGGGAAATTCTGTCCTAGTACAATTGCTGTAAATACACTGTACATTTCATATATTTTTGTACTCCACTGAGTTTATAAATACAAGATGTATGAGAGAAGGAGAAAATTCTTATATGTACATTTCCTCAAAACCTTTTTGATGCGGTAGCTCTTCAATGGCTCGAGAAGCATCAACTTTTATGAAAGCCAAAGACGAAGTTTAAGGGAGCAATGAAGAAGCCTAGTTGCTGTCCACAGTTTGAGGCATTATTGTGCTTGTTTTCTTTATGTTTTAGGGAAGGGTTTTTATGTAATAAGGCTTTAATAGCCAAGGGTCTAATTGTAAATATGGAATTTTAATTAGGAGTCCTAGTTAGATTAGTAGTCTAAGTGATTTAAGTTTATAAATAGATGGATCTTTATGTTGTAAATTAGTTTTGAGATTTGATTATTTTGGAATAAAGATTTGATTTCTTTGGAACCCACGATTTGGGCTGGTATTTTCATCCAAACCTCTTACATTAAGGTGAGTTCCTTTTTTTCTTCTTTAGTCTTCTTCTTTAATCCTTAATCTTTAATCTTTATTCTCTTATTCATCATCATCTTCTTCTCCCATCTAATCTTCTTCTTCTAATTCTTGCTTTCTTTCCTTGAATTATTTTTTGTTTTTCCTTAAACTTAATCAAGAACTGATTTCTTGTAATCTTTTACTTGAAATCTTGATTTCTTTAATTGATTTGATTAAATTTTCTTTTATATTTTTACTTAAAGATTTAATTATTGATTTATTTTAAATTACTTCAATTTTACTCTCTTTTTCTTGCTTTCTTGATTTAATTTTTTCCTCTCTTTTCTTTAATTCAAAAATTGCTTTCTTGTTTTTGAATTATTTAATTACTTACATTCAATTTTCTTCCCTTCTTGAATCCGAGATTTGAGTTATTGTTTTTCTTTACTTTGTTTCTTGCTTTCTTCCATCATATTCATCTTGTAGGTGCGTAATTCTTAAGTATCCTACATCACTTTTTTTCTCTTCCATCAAACCCTAAATTCTAAATCCATACAATCTAAACATCTTCTATCATTTACAACTATAAGAATCCTATACCCCTAGAACCTTGCTAAACACTTAAATGACATTTCAAAAATTTTCTTTCTTTTACTCTGATTTCAAATTCTTATCAGGTTTTCCCAATCATTCGCAAGCGTTGTGACCATGAAATGCAGCAGTGGCTGCTATATACGAGCATTCATATGATGCCACTTGGGTTGCTAAAATGTGTGATAACTTGGCTTTCTGCACATCTAACCGAGGATGAATCAAAGGCTGTTCTTTGTAGCATAAAGCTGGCAGGTCTATTTTTGACTTATTTGAATTCTCAGAATGTGAAATACATTGGTTTATCTTAATGTTACTAAATCTGGGACTTTTTTTTTTCTTCGTTTCTTTTTCCAATATGCAGGACCTCTAGTTGATAAGTCTTATTTATCTCTCTTACACGAGTGGGTGCGGATTGGGTATTCAGGTAAAACCTCCCTAGAGAAATTCAGAAAAGAGTTGCAGGAAACGTTTAAAAACAGAAGTTGTTTCCTATCTGAACAAATCGAGGAAACTGGACTTGCTTCTTTAGATTTAGATGTGCAAGATTGCCAAGGATCTCACTCTAGCCAAAAGAAGCCAAACTCTACCAGAGAGGCCAAGAGGTTTGATTCATCATTTTTCAAAAAAAGGTACAACACATCATACTCCAGTGGAATCAATCTGCAGATATTTTTCCCCGGAGCTTTAAAGAAATTGTCTTTCTTCCCAAAATTTTCTGCTGAAAAGTGTGGTGCTGGTTCCAGTCTCAATCCCAAACCTAGACCAATAGACCACATCTTTCTCTTCCACAAGGCCCTGAAGAATGATTTAGCATACCTTGTTATTGGATCCACTAAGGTTGTTGAAAATGTTGGATTTCTCATGGAATTCTGTCAGCGCTTTCATCTTCTATGGCTTTTGTATCAAATCCATTGTGATGCTGAAGACGAAATTGCCTTCCCAGCTTTGGAGGCCAAGGGAAAATTTCAAAATATTAGTCACTCGTACAGCATTGACCACAGATTGGATAGGAAGCACTTCAGTAATATCTCCAACATTCTAGACGAGATTTCAGAATTGCATCTTTCACCTCCTTCAGTAACGTCCAATGTGGTGGACGTGGCTACACTTGATCAGAGAAAGCTTAGGTACCACAAGCTGTGTATGAAGCTTCATGGTATGTGTAAATCATTGAATAAAAGCCTAGAGGAGCATATTCATCGTGAAGAGATTGAACTTTGGCCCTTATTTACAGAATGCTTCTCCAACAAAGAGCAAGAAAAAATCATAGGATCCATACTTGGAAGAACAAGAGCTGAAATTCTGCAGGAAATGATACCCTGGCTAATGGCATCCCTAACACCTAAAGAACAAGAAGTTATGATGTCTATATGGCGTAGCGCTACAAAAAATACAATGTTTAATGAGTGGTTAGGGGAATGGTGGGATGATATGAACAGGTATGATATAACTAAGGTTATAGAGGAGTCAAGTATCCCTCCTTCTGGGATTGTAGATCCATTGGAGGTTGTTGCAACATATCTGTCTAAAGAAGCTTTTGATAAGCCAAAAGGAAGGACTCTTCATGATGAAAGATTGACGTTCCCACGAGAAGATTTTGCTAGTTGTGATTTTGAACCCTCTGGAAATGTCAAAGGAGATGATAAAACAAAGACTTTAAATGAAAACCAGGATAAGTATCAATTTTCAGAATGCACAGAAATTTGTAATGAGGGTGCCAAGCAGAGGTACAATAAAGTTTTAGATGTCACAGATCAGGTTGAGAAACCGGATCAGATTTTACAAGTAGATCAGAAAATTAGGCATCAGGAGGAGCACCTTCTGACAATGAGTCAGGAGGATCTGGAGGCTACGATAAGAAGAATATCACGCGATGCTAGTTTAGACCCTCAGAAGAAGTCATATATTATCCAGAACCTGCTGATGAGGTTGATGTTAAATGTTCCTTTTCTTATTTTTCCTTTTTCTTTCTGTTGATAAAAGTCATTGTACCTGTCAAGCAGAATGTACTGATGGTCTCTTAGTGGCATAATAGTATCAATAGCACACATGCTCGGGCCTTTTATGTATATGTATATGTGGTGTGAAAGGAGGGGGAGAGGGAGGGGGGGTTCCATTCTTACAATTTGATCAGTCCTACCTAGTAGATGATCCCTCACAGAAAATTGTATATTTTGGACCATACTTTCTATGATCACGAGAATAAGTCATCAGATTGTATGGCTAGGTTAAATTGAATCAGGCAAAGTTTTGGGTGGATCTAAGAGTATTAACTCTTAATTTCAATGAGAAAACTTGGCCAATGCCAATATCAGTAAGACCCAGAATTGACTTGGCTGAGTTGCTGCCTCATTTACATGTTGTTTATCATGAATAGGTTGACATGTATGCAATGGTTGAATTCCTAAACCCCAGATGGGATCTTAAAATGGTGAATCCCCAGCTTCCTCCACCTGTCTGAGTATGCTGGCATCCTGTCATTTTACTCATGTACCCAAAGATCCTCTTCTTTTGTGCAGTTGCTTGTATTTACTCACTAAATATGTCTGTAAAAATTGACAGAAGCTTCCTTGATATTTCAGCCGTTGGATTGTTGCACAGAAGATGTCTTATCCAGAAGTAACTCTCTCAAGCAATATGGTAGAAATTCCCGGTCAGTGTCCATCTTACCGGGACCCGCTCAAACAAACTTTGGGTTGCAAACACTATAAGAGGAACTGTAAGCTGCTTGCTGTTTGTTGCAATAAGCTTTTTACATGCAGATACTGCCATGATGATGTGTCTGATCATTCAATGGATAGGTATAATACAAGCAGTGTTACAGCCTTTTATACCCCTTTGTATTCTCTTACTATTTTTTCACATCCTAGGCTGATGTTTTAAATATTGATGCAGAAAATCTACTACCAAAATGATGTGCATGAAATGCTTGAGAATTCAACCCATTGGTCACACATGCATGTCTTGCAGAAGTTTATCTATGGCAAGATATTTCTGCAGTATCTGCAAATTATTCGATGATGAAAGGTGACATGACCACATCAGCCTCTTCCTGTTTTCCTTCGTGTATTAAGTTACATTAAGAAATCTCCCTTTTTAATAAATCCTTTAATTTTACATGTCTCTAGGGTGTTTGTTGTCTATGTGACTGACCTTTTCTTTTTTACTTGCTCATATCCTAATTTTTTACTGTAAATAGATTTAAATTGGTTTTCTTTGGCAGTCTTTAAGAATGTGTCATGCAACAAACCATTGATCTTCGGTCCATAGAAATTTTGAAGTCTTCATTTCAGTTGTGATCAAGGTTTAAAATGTCAGTCCATAAAGGATAAGAAACATGTCAGTGATATTGGAGGAAATAATGGAAATCTTGTAAGAACATACAAAAGATAGAGAGTGGCTGAAGTCTCTGAATTATTCACTAATACTTCAGGAATCGTTAAAATGAATTTAGATTCACAATTACGTCATTATACCACTATGGCACTATAAATAATCATTTGCATTAACAAAATCAAGTAAAATAGGGAAACGTGTCCATAAACGTACACAAACAAACTCTCAATAGTCACAAGTACTGATGCAACATGCATGTAAGATATGTGTGTATAAGAGATAGATATAAAATTACTAAAACAATAGAGTGAAATAAACTAGATTCCTACTTGCACAATTCTCATGCAAAATTAGATGGTTCTTAAATTAGGTTCTCTATGCATTAGAGAAATTGGGGAAAACAAAGTAATAAATAAATAAAAGACAGAATTTATATGTTAAAGTAAACTAACTAATTTAGGGCTCTAGGAAATTTAAAACAAGCTGTTCCAAAAATCTGATGCTATAAAGTGCTATAATAAGTGTTCAATTCAAGGTGATATTGAAAGAAACTAACAAGTAGATGAGGGGTTTGCATGGGAAAACAATTAGAGAGATGTTTTAGATGTGATTAGGGTTAGAAAATAGGGTTAAGGTTCAGGAAACACACTCAGAAAAATTAGCAGACCAGCCCCTAAAGCATATACCATAGCCACCACAAATTACCACTTTAGGAAGATTTGAAAGAGCACCAAAAGTAAAGAAGGAGACTTGATTTCGATGCAGCTCACTTTATTAGGGTGTTCTAGCATGAGGTCAATCAAATTCCAACACCCAAGTAGCCTAAAATTGAAGTTAGAACAAATCTTCAAAATCAGCCTGCTCCTCTAATGTGTACCGCCAGCCTCCAAAAACCCAAGATAGGATTTGAATATAATTTATTTTTTCCTGATGTCACCCAAGAGGTTAGAACACCCTGGAGAAGACCAATCAATCAAAGCTATGGCGGATTGGTGCTGGTATGCAATCTCCTGAATGTTGTTCAGCAGGAGATTTTAATGCCTGGAGCTTAGAAGACCTTATATATCTTTCTCAAAACTGAAAATTGGAGCAGAATTCCTACTCACCTGGGATCGTCCAGATTTTGTGGGTGTTATAGAGGATTCGAATCAAGCCAAAACACTATATGTAGCAGCTGCTGTTCAATCTTCCGGATTAGCTTAAATAACCTGTTTCATGCCTAGGACTGAAGAAATCAGGTGGGTTTCTTCAAAACTTGAAAACTTCTGTGTGTGTTGCTACCAGAGGTGTTGCCCAGCCCCATAAGAAACCCCTGGAAGTGTTGGTTCGAGCAGAACTCCAATGGATTGGCAATGGTGGTGATTCTTCTACCAAGTGATGGGTTCAGCAATAAGGAAAAACCTGTAAAAATATTAAAACATGAAAGGAAAAAAACAGAAGGAGAAGGGGACCTTTAACTCAAGGGGAGGGAGTGACCTCCACCAGTAGCATTAAACTAGGTGGGGGCCTAGTCCCATTCCAGGGTTTTGGTGCTGCAACCTTCAACCAAGAAAAGAAGAAGAAGAGCAATACGTTATTTCCAACTGATGTTTATTCCATCATGTTCAAAGCCAAGTTGTGTGGGTACTTATAAAGTCCTCTCGGCTAGGTTTAGATACAAAATATAACTATGAGACTAAAATACCCCAAACTCTTACATACATATATCCAAAGTAACCCCCTACTAAAATCAATGACAAAAACACCCTAATTAACCAAGAAAAGACTAAAGTACCCTAAAAAAATCTGTGTCTCCCCATTACAAGAGACATAAATAAATAAAAAGAACTAGACTAAAGCATAAATAGACTCCAAGCATAAAACAAAACCCTCTCGGCCATGATGTCCTCATTAAGTACATACATTGATACATGCATAATAGTATATATAAATATACAGTATCTATATACACACACTCATGGACACTTATACATACATGTGTTAATATATATACCTTGTTAGCAAGCATGATGATATACTATCTCTCGATGCTTCAAATTCCAAAAGGGATTGCGGAGGCATTGGAAAGGTTGCAACGAGAGTTACTTTGGAAAGGAGGGAAGAGTGTGAACAAGATCCATTTGGTCGCTTGGAAATAGGTGTGCAAGGACAAAAGCAAAAGAGGAGTAGGTTTAAGGCTGATAGTGCAATCCAATAGAGCTCTTTTGAGCAAATAGGTGTGAAGATTTATAAGGAGGAGCGGAGTCTGTGGAGGAGTAGAGGAAGCAAAATATTTTGGTGAAAATGAATGAAGACTAAGCTGGTGACCATGTCCTACAGAAAAGGAATTTGGAAAGGCATCATGGACTGGTTGGAAGATTTTAGAATAGGAGTAGAGGTCAGGTTGGAAATGGAATACTCAGTTTCGGGAAGATAAGTGGTGTGGGAACTCTATCTTGAAATTTGAATATCTGGAAATCTTCAGTTTAGCGGTTGATAGAAAGGCCGCAGTTGCATATTATGTAAACAACAACCAGGGGGTGATTATGCAGCAGCCGCTGAAGGGATCTGAATGATTGGGAAGTAAATCCATTTCCGGACTTGTTAGGAAGATTTGGGAGTTGTAGGATTATCCAAGACCAAGAAGATAATATTTGGTGGAGGATGGAAAAGTCAGCGAATTTCTTTGTGAAATTCTGTTTCAAGTCGTTTGCCCCTGTTCTAGTAATGTTCCTTGGAAGGAAATTTGGCAGACATCAGCCCCTTCCGAGGTTCAGTTTTGCTTGAAGAGGGCATAGTTGGATAAAAGCATAACTTTGGATAACCTGAAAAGCGCAGAATTCCAATTCTTAAGATGTGGCAGCTGTGCCATCAGAAGGAATAGGTTTCCCATTTATTGATTCACTGCTTGTTCGCGACAGAGATTCGGGGAGGTATGCTAGGTAAGGTGGTTTGTGGGGTTGGGGGAGCAGTGTTCTTGGCCTGTTGATGGCTTTTTCTTGCCGGGATAGTTTTGTCCTATCTATTGGCCATGGGCCTGTTTTTTGCTGCTGTATCTGTTCATTTTTTAGTGTCTTTGTTTTGTTTTCTTGCTGTCTTTTGCTGTTGTTTTATTTTGGAGCTCCCAAGTAAAATGGTTTCTAAGGCGGAGTACTTCCAGATGTTGGCAGGTTTCTCCCCTATCGAAGGCGGTTCATCTATTCCTCTAATCCAATTTGCAGATGACTCTTTTTATGTTGAAGGCTGACCCGAAAATACCGAAAATTTTAAGAAGCCTTCTCATTCTTGAAGCGGTTTCGGGATTAAAGGTGAATTTGAACAATTCCTCTATGAGCCTTGTCGGCGAGGTATCTAACATTGAGGAGCTGGCTTCGATTATTGGGTGTCAAATTGTTAATTTTCCGATTACCTATTTGGGTTTACCCCTAGGGGTGAAGTCCTCTTCCAAGTCATTATGGAATCCCATCATTGAGAGAATTAGTAAGAAGTTGTCGAATTGGAAATGAAGGTTTCTCTCGAAAGGTGGGAAATTAGTTTTTTTAAGAAATATTCTTTCAAGTGTCCCAATCTATTTCCTATCCTTATTCTCAATCCCAGCTTCTGTGGCAAATCAAATTGAGAAATTGTAGTGGAATTTCATTTGAAGCTTGGACAATGATCGGAGTAAGATTAATTGGGTAAGATGGAAGGAGGTCTGTAGGCTTTTATATCAGGGACGTTTGGGTCTCATGTCCATTAGAGGGACCAATGGAGCTTTCCTCAGCAAATGGCTTTGGAAAAATGGGAATGACCGTAATGCTCTTTGGAGGAGTGTGGTGACTGCCAAGTATGGGGAGGAGAGGAATGGTTGGGCTTCTTGTGCTCCCACTGGGCCCTCAGGTTGTGGCATTTGGAAGGGCATCTATGCAGGGATGGATCAATTCGCTCTCTTCACTCGTTTTAAGGTTAATAAAGGTGACAGGGTGTGTTTCTAGCATGATCCGTGGTGCTCCACCGAACCTCTCTGCAATTCATTTCCCTCATGTTACAATCTTGCAGAATGCAAAGGAGGTTCGATCAGAGATCACATGGTAAGGACTAGAGCTTTTTGTTCGTGGAATCTCCATCCTAGAAGGATTCTTAATGATTGGGAGGTGGAGGATATGGGCAGCCTTTTGGAGATGTTAGATCGATACCGCCTTGGGAACATGGGGGTTGAGGATAAGTGGTTGTAGACTTTAGATTTGGAACGAGGATTTTCGGTAAAATCTATGTATTTGGCTTCCCTCACGCCCGTGTCTGCCCCTTTCCCGAGTAAATTTATATGAAATACTTATCCAAAAAAAAAAAATGGAATCACCTTGTTCCTTCCAAAGTTCCCATAACAGAAATGAAACTTTATGGAATTGGTGTTACTTTTACAAAGCAGATGGGGAGTCCTTGGCACATCTTTTTGTCCATTGCCTGGGATTTATGGAATTATATGCTGTCTAGATTTAAAGTCCTGTGGGTGCAGCAGAATTCTCTCAAAAGCCTTTTTAGTTGCTGGTTTTCTCAATCTCTAAAGAATCGAAGTGATATAGGTGTGGAGATGTGGAAGTTGATTCCAGCAGCCATCTATTGGTCCATTTGGGAGGGAACACAATTGGCGTATTTTTGAAGGCTTCTTGTGCCCTTTCCCTGAGTTGGTTGATATGGTCCTCTCTCTTACTTTTGATTGGTTATTTGTCTTTGCTTTGGAAGGTTTGCCTCTATATAGGGGTGTGGATTTTTGAGTGGGGCTCTTGTATTTTCTAGCTTGTTGGGGCTTTTGCCCCTTCGGTGTCCTATATTGGGCTTTGCACTCCTCATGCTCTTGCCCTTTGTTTGCTTTTCTTAATAAATTTCTTACTTTTCCAAAAAAAAAATCTCTTTTGCTTATTAAATAATAATAGTAATAACAACAACAACAATAACAACAATAATAAGAATAATAATAATAATAGTAATAATAATAATAATCATCATATTACCATTTACATTACCATAATTAGAACCCTACATTAAGTTTTAAAAAATTGAACTTTTATTTTAACATGTTTTTTAGTTTTATGTTATATCTGTACACTAATTACAAAATGATAACCATTATTAAGATGCTGAAACATACAACATTTTTCAACACAGACACATGCATTGGTTTTAGCCATTATATTTATCCATGTCGAGGGGGGTGCACCTGGAACCTAAACCTGAGGAGAGGCATTAATGACTGGGAAATGGAGAAGGTGACCGAACTACTTGAGATGCTAGATCAGCCTGGGTTGGGTGGTGGTGAAGGTGATGATGTCTGGGAATGGAGAGCCTCAAAGGATGGGACTTTTTCTGTTAAATCTTTTTTCAAGGAGCTGAGTGGAGATATGGTAGTCCTGTTCCTGGGAGGTTTTGTTTGGAAATCAAGAGTTCCGGTAAAGGTGTGTCTGTTTTTTCTGGCTTGCATTTTGGGGCAAAGATCAAATGGTGGATCATCTCTTCTCTAGAGGTCTAGCGATGCCTAATCGATGCAATCCTCTGTATGGAAGAGGCGGAGTCAGTAAACCACTTATTCTTACACTGCTCTTGGGCATACTCGATTTGGTGTGATATGCTAAGAAGATTTAATGTAAGGTGGGTGATGCCTCAGCGACCTTGTTTGGATATGGAGTGAAGGCCTTGGTAGTTGGTATTTGGTAAGGATGTTAATAAGAAAGGCATGGTAATTTGAAAATGCACTCCTTTTGCTGTTGGGGGTTGTGGCAGGAGCGAAATTTGAGCATCTTTAAGGAGAGATACTCAGTGCTGCAAAGAGATTAGGATCACGTCTTTGGGATGATGTTCCACTGGGTCTCGGTCCATCCTTTATTCAAGGAAAACAGGTTCCAAGACTGGGTGTTCGACTGGGACTCTTTATTCTCATACAGTGTCACCTGCTTTTCTTGGGTCGTTTTTTTTTTATAATAAAATTTACTTTACCTGATCAATATATATATTGCTGCTGCACGAATATCATACCTGTCTAATATATTTGATAAATTAAGGATCTATCGATATTTTGAAATATATTGGCCAAATTTTGTTTTGTTTTGTATTACATGTATATGTTTCTAATCCCTACCCTTCTGATACGACATGTTTTCTTGGACATGTAAGGAAACAAGTTGAATTTTTAATCCATTGGTTGTGATAACCCAAGGTGCCGTTGGATGGATGTTTCTGATCTTATTTGTGCTCTCTTAATCTCTAGGTCAGTTTGGACCACGTATGCATTTATTTATTTTTGATAAGTTGATGATCATGAGTTGCATGCCATTGTACTCTTAGGCAACATGCCTACCAAGAAAAATCTTGAGAGCAATGTTTATGTGCAAAGGTAGTGGTATCCTAATAGGATAGGATTTTTATTTTATATATATATTTTTTCTATCATAAGAATATACTTGTTTAGTTGCCTTGTCTCCCTCTAATATTTATAGAAGTGTACTTATAATTTACATGTTATGTAATGGCATATATATAAATTTGACATATTTGTTTGTATTTCAGTTGCTGTTCTTGAATAAATATTTCTTTATCGATCCAAAAAAAAAGCATAAATATTATGGAGAACAAAAACCTGTTACATAGGTCTCCTTGTAGTATTTTACTGTGTGTTGTATATTTCAATTTTCAAGTTTAAAGTTGTGTATTTCCACTTGTAACCTGAGTGGCTTGGGGGTGTAGCTGGGTATTCACTGACTAAAAGGCCGCATGGCTACCACCCACAACTGTGATTCCTAGGGGAGCCGCTAAATTCCTAGGAGAAAGTAGTGATGGTATTGCGGGCTCCATGTTGCATGTCCCCAGTCTGATGCCCCCATGCTATTTGTGCATGGAAATCTTTGTTTCTTTTTCTATGATTAACAGAGATTCTATTGAAAAGAAAAAAATTGTGCTTGGAAATCATGGCAGGACAACTCCGTGGTAGGTCCAACTCACTGATACATGAAAAGCCTGTACAGCCTAGGGTTTGTGAATGATAACTAGGTTGTAAGTTGAATTTTTTTTTTTTTACATTTTTTTTTTTTTCATTTTCGTAATGAAGATGTATATTAACAATGTAATATTTTGACCTCTATTTCAACTTCTATGAAGTGCACAATCTGTTTAAAACTTTAAAGATTCTTCTGAAAGTATTTTTACGAAAATAGTGGAGATGATATTGATTGTGAAAGTATTGACCTAGTAATGTGGTTCTATGCACCTTTTCACCATAATGGTAATGTGATATGGAAAACATTAAATTCTTCCAATATTCAATCTTCAAGTTGTGAAGTTTTATTTCTGAAACTGAGGTGGTCAACAGGGAAATCTATCACTGCCCTTACTGCAACCTGTGCCGAGTTGGGAAAGGATTGGGAATTGACTATTTTCATTGTATGAACTGCAATGCATGTATGTCAAAGTCTCTTGCAGTGCATATCTGTATAGAAAATTGTTTTATGTCAAACTGTCCAATTTGCCATGAATACATCTTTACATCAAGCTCTCCAGTGAAGGCCCTTCCGTGCGGTCATTTGATGCACTCAACATGTTTTCAGGTATTTGGATTATTTAACCTTATCAGGATTGTTGTGTTTTTCATAGAGAATCTACAAATAGACCACTTACTGGGTGCTCTCTAATACTGCTGCTAGGACTACACCTGTACTCACTATACCTGCCCAATTTGTAGCAAGTCACTGGGGGACATGCAGGTTAGTTATTGTGGATATCTCAATAATTTTCCTCTTTACTTTATGCTTTCATGCTAATATATTAACATCTTTTCTGGAAGAAGAAGGGCATTTGTTCATTTCAATCATTAGCAAATGTTATTTATATTCGTCAATATAAGCTTTGTAGTTATGTTACTGCTTATGTGGGATTTTTATGTATAGTGTTGATGGAAATCTGTCAAGGTACCATTTCATTCACTGCATGTTTTTTAGTGCCATCATTTATAGTTTCTCATTATTATCTTTCATGTAATAGAACTATTTTCTAGGAGCCTTTAACTTTAAAGTTTAAGCATGGGGTGAAATCGGTTTCGGTGTTAAATTGCATCTGCACACATGCTCTACTCCATGTGCGAACAATTAAGACAGTCATTAGAACTTTATTTTGATACAAAAGAAGTCTGTTTTCTTTCATAAGGCTGTGTTTGGATCCTTGGATTCCAAACAACCCAGATTTACAGTGAATCAGATTGACTGTCTGCATCTTGGGAATTACCTTTATATATATATATATATATATTCCCATAATCCCAATCCAATTCTCTCAAACAATATGGGAATTGCTCCACCTAAATTGGAGAATTTGTTCTCTAAAGAAGTGAGGGAATTACCTTATTATTAAACTCTAAACCGCCAATAAATGTCAATTCTACTTTAAACAATTAATTACCCATTCTAAACTCTTGCAACTTTACTCCGAGGATCCAAACTGCTCCGGATTTGGTAGGACAATTTAAAGAGTGCCTAAAGTAAGAATGACATCAGGGGCTGACACATCAGCGCTGAAAAAGTGAGATACACTTTTTGGGGGGTGCTTTTCACTTTTTGGCACTGATGTGCTGGCCCCTAATGTCATTTTTACTTTAGGCACTCTTTAAGTTGTCCTACCAAATCCGGAGCAGATCCAAACACAGCCCAAATATACTTAAGGGTAACATCAAATTATGATGATAAACACATATCAGTGTTATGTACTCAGCAAAAGATTAGACTCATCAGCTTTCTGATTAATAGCTATCAACGGAGTTTGTAGATTTCTATATTTGGTATATATGATTAACAACTAACTCTAAAACTTCAATTTTTGATTCTCATTAACTCTGTACCCTCCTTATTAATTTGTGATCAAGTTTATTTTTGAAACAATAAATGTGTAAGAAATATTGATTTTATTTTTCCCGAAGACAGTTGAATTTGATGGAACTGTGGATTATGAATGTTCAAATGACATCCAAGGCTGCATGCTTTAATCCATCAAACATCTAAAGTGGGTTCAATTTGCGTTCCTATAATTGTAGTTCCACTGAGCTGATTTTTTTCCACGAGTCAAATAACCTATAAGTTGAGACTTTAAAATGCTGGAACTTTTTAACACTTCTTTGTGGCATATAACCGTCATATTCTAGGATTTGTATGATTTATCATGTGGTTGAATATGTCTATATGCAAAAACAATCAGAAAGCATTACATTAATTGTCAGGTCTCACACACATTCTATCGAAGAGACACTGTTTCAAGTGTAATACCCTTCCCAAGAGCCACACTACACACGCAGCCTAGAATTCCTTGAATTAAGCCTATGTACAGACAGAAAAATCTAAAAATAAAAAATCCCACTCCCACATGGAGATACCAAAAATATAAATTTAAGGAATGGAAAACCCCCTCAACATATGAGGAAAACACAAATTAACAAGTCCAGGATACTGGATACTTCAGAATTTTGTGTCCCATTAGAGTCTAGAATTTGTTGAGGCCCAAAATGTTATGGCATTTAGTACATGCTATAGCATGTTGGCTTAAAGAGGTATGAGGAACGAGAGCAATAAGAATCTGTTCTCATTAGAAAAATAAGATCCAAATAACATTAGAATTGCGGGATAAAAGTCCCTATTCTCACATAATATTAGATCGAATTATCTTAAAACTAGTTTTCTCTCAGTTTGTGTAGGGTATTGGTCCCAAATTTATAATTGAATGGTTTGAATGTGATGATTTGGCAGGTGTATTTTGGGATGCTGGATGCCTTGTTGGTTGAAGAGAAAATTCCGCAGGAGTATGCTGGCCAGACTCAGGTTGCTTTTTCCTCTTTCCTGTGGCTCGATATCCTCTTTGACGCCCCCTTGTGTCTTGCCTCACGGGGTGTCGCACGAAGGGGGCATCGCAGAGGATATCAACCCCCATCCTGTATCATTTTGCTTATTGTCACCTTTTTCTTGTTTAATAATGCTTGGGTTGGTCTTGATTGAAATGTGGATGGATATTGCAGGACATACTGTGCAATGATTGTGATAAGAGGGGGATTACTCCCTTCCATTGGCTGTATCACAAGTGTCCTCATTGTGGTTCATACAACACTAGGCTTATCTGATGGCATTGGTTGATATCATGTGATTAATGCTTAACTCAACGTACTTAATACACTTAAGGCTACTTTATTTGTAAGACTTGAATTGGGTGAAACGGCCCTATTTCTATTCTCAAAATAAACCACTCGTTACTTTTGCTGACATCTTATTTAGTGTTTTCCAGCTTTTGCTTTGAACATAACATCTGTGCTACTGCAAATCAAGAATCTGTTTGTTATAAGACTTTTTACTAATACTCCAAGCGAGGCCAATAATAAGACATTTTACGCTCAAGATGATGCCTGGAATTTCAATATATGGTTTCCTGATGATTTCTCGGTTTAAATGCTCTTGCATGGAAGCACCTAGCATTTTGATGGCCATTATTATGCTCTCTCTCTCTCTCTCTCTCTCTCTATATA
>JAOXJP010038688.1:0-16495 GCA_025762735.1 Platanus orientalis
CTTTCATACATTTGAATTCGTCTTGAGATGTATATGTTCCAGTTCAGATCAGTTCAAACGAAGAGACCAATCTCTTCTCTTGATTATGCTTCTTAATAAGCGGATTTTTAGTTACAGCATTATAGTCCACTAAATATGTTTTATCTGTTTAATCAGAATGCATGCGGAACAATATTATTATATAACGGATAAAATAATTTCTAAAAACCAAGGAGTTAAATACCTGGAGAAATGGTAAACTCTCAGAGCTTTTTCTACAGATTTACTGGTTTGACCCTACAATCATGTTCTCCCACTTCGAGCAATCAGTGAGAAACGTTTCTAACAACCCCTTGGATGCAGCTCAATAGTTTTTCAAGAATCACATGCAATAACAGTTCTCAGACAACCGTTTTCTCTTCTGCTTTCAATGATTTTATGTGGCCTCTTTCGTTAAGACTTTCTATGCTTTATGGTCCTTAAATATCCCTAAAAATATTAGGGTTTCGACCCTCAACTGGTCACAAAATCTCCAATTAATTCCAAGAATCGCGATATTCAAATTTAAAAAAAATTCTCTTTTTGCCGTTGGGGACCGGTCACACCATTTTTAGGACCAGTGCTACGTGATCGGTCCCGATTGAATCGCAACCGGTCCTAAATAAACTGGAACTGGTCCCAAAGTCAAGTTTTTATTTTTATGCATATTTCTACCTTGTTTTGACTTAGGTCTTTCGGATTTGTTGTGGGGCCACTTCTATGGTTTTGTGGGTGGGCTCTAAGTCCAACAACCTAGGCTTGGCTAGTCACATGCACATTTTACCTTTTTCAATCAATTGTCTGCTTCAACTTCCCTTTGCCTGTTCAAGAGATGATGTAAGACCTTGAGACTCGATCTTGAGCATTTGAAGCTTCTTTCTCGTCCAACAACTGTTCACACACTTATAATCCCACTCTTTGACATGGAATTGACAATCCTCAACATTCTCTCCCTTTGTCAATTCCTTGGCAAAACCCACATCACTCACTTACATTTTAACAAATATTTACAGATAAGCTTCCATCATTAACAACTTTCAGTCCCATACAGAAAAAGAAAGAAAAAAATATCTCCCCCTCAGGTGTGGTTGTGAAGATCTCTCCCTCAATGTAGTGCCTGTTTCCTACAAAAACACCTACCTTCCTCAAGCATGATTTGGCACTTAAAGAACATGAGAGTGTGTTAAGTGTAACATGAGTGTGTGTCTCCCCCTTTTTGACATGGAATGACAAAGCAATAAATATGAATGTAATCACTATAAACATCATAGAGGTAAGCCAAACAAAAGTCACATTTCACATATTAGTTGTAAAGATAAGTACAAGTAAATTTGAGTCTAGAGTCAAAACAAAATGGGACCATAACCTATCAACACTAGACAACAGTAAAAACTAGAACATCAGAAATATGGAATCACTCATCCTCTACATCTTCCTCACTTCCTTCTATCTCTGAGTCAAGATAAACACGACAAATCTTTTCACCAGGTCCAATCTCCACATTCAATTCATCAACTATTTTCTCTTAGCATTCCTCCATATGATTAAGATTTGAGGCCAAGAGTTTCTGATTGCTGATTGCCTGCATGCTTTTCCTTTTGACGTAGGCCTTTAGATCTTTGAAACCGGTCTCTATGCCCTGAAGCTTCTCCAGCACAAGCTTTTGAAATGCATCAGTAGGCATGTATGAGGGATCAGAGGATGGTGCAGGAGTGCCGGTGGAAGTGCCCTTAGATCTTGTTGGCTTTCTGGCCTCTGTGAGCTTCTGCATCTTCAAAACAGTCCCAACGTTGATGTTATACTGGGTTGCTTCAGGGGTGTAGAATGAAATTGAACCCCATTCTTTTGCAGTAACTTAGTGATGATAATCAAAAAGTATAGGCTGGTTTGCGGGTCCTGAGATTTAGATGCCTTGGTCATCTTGGCACATATAATGACACCCAGATCCATTGGCTTGTTACGAAGCAGGTTGCAAACCACATAGGCCATTTTGGGATTCATGTCGGCTTGGTGAGTTATGGGCAGCAAGTTGTAAGTGAAAATCCGGTTGAGGAGCCGGACTTCATAGGCGGTTTCTGAAGCATCTAACTTGGATTTCCATGGTTTTCCTGGCCCTCAAATCTCTGCAGAGATGGCTCCATTTTCTTCCGGGGAGAGCGAGGGCATAAGATAGGCAACACAACCCATACGAACCCGTGGAACCCCTAATTTGATAGACAAAATGTCGGAGTTCACCACAATGGGTGTGCTATAGACCATTTTAGTTGAAGCTGCCATCTGTACTGATCTTCGCATCGAGGTTAGCATAAAACCTGCGTACCTCTGTCTCGTGATAGGTGCCTTTCAGTTTGAACAGTGGAGACCAACCATAGATGCATGATATGGTTTAGAGCCAACCATCTTGAAGGGCTTCAACTCGATGAAACGTTCGCAAATTAGCGGTTTCTTGGAGAAGATTGAGTTGAAGTTGTTCATGCACTTAGCATCTCGAAAATATTCAGGTAAGAGAGGGATCTCTTCCATTGGTTGCCCTAGATTCGGATGTGCCTCCTCTATTGAGTGACCCAGAGAGGTCTTCTTATGCTTGTACGTGGTGGAGACAGGAGGTTTTTGTTGCCCAGAGTGTTCGCCCACAAATTTTCCTTTGTAATGAAAATCCAATGAGAAATGGAGGAATATGAAGAGTTGCAGAGGAAAAGGGGTCTCGGATGTTCTGTCAGGAAAGAAAACGGAAGCACATGCAAAGATAGAGAGTCGGGTGTCCTGCCCTTTTAAAAAACAAATCGTGAGCAAAAAATACAATTTTTCCACTGGGGACCAGTTATAGAGAAAACAAGACCAGTCTTGCCTATTTTGTGAAATTTACGCATTTTGCCATTCATGACCGGTCATAGATGAAAGCATGATTGGTCCTGATTCCAGGATTCTGAAAATTACAATTTTGCCATTTGGGAGTGATCCTAATGGAAGTGTGACCAGTCTTAATTTCTAGAAAATTGAATTTTCTTCGTTTTTATACCCCTATCATTTTTGGATGCCCTAAATGGTTTCATGGTCAGGGATGATTATCCAAAGAAATTTTTAGACAAATTCGCACATCCCGATTGCACTCCATGGGTATTGGAATCTTTTATGATCATGCAGTTTGGTGAGGATGTCGGCCAATTGGCTCTTAGTTTGAATGTATTCTAGGGCTACAATTTTGTCCTTAACTAGTTCTCTGATAAAGTGATGAGGAATATCTATATGTTTTGTTCTTGAGTGTTGAACAGGATTATTAGATATGTCAATTGCGCTTATGTTGTCTACAAAGAGATTAGTGGTGTCTTATTGATGATTACAATCCTTTAGCATTTGTTTCATCCAAAAGAGCTGAGTACAGCCGCTTTCAACCGCATTGTATTCAGTTTCAGCAGTTGATAGAGAGATGGATGTTTGCTTCTTGCTATGCCAAGAAACTAAGCAGTTTCCGACATAGAAGCACCCACCACTTGTGCTCTTTCGATCCTCCAAATTTCCGGCTCAATCTGAGTCAGTATATATTGCTATGACTGGATTTGTATCCAATGGGTACCACAACCCAAAGTTGAAAGTCCCATTTACATACTTAATTATCCTTTTCACAGCGGTAAGATGAGATTCTTTAGGTCCAACTTGATATCTTGCACATGCTCTCACACTAAAAGCTATATTTGGTCTACTAGTCGTTAGATATAGTAGACTTCCTATCATGCTCCTCTAGAATTTAGTGTCAACATCTGCTCCAGTTAGGTCTGCTGTGACTTTATTACTAGTGCTTATAGGAGTCTTGGCAAATTTGGACTCAAGAAGTCCAAACTTTACACTTAAGTCTTTAGCAAATTTGGACTGGTTTAAAAATATGTCATTTTTTGTTTGTTTGACTTGTAGAACAAGGAGGAACTTAAGTTCACCTTCCATACTCATTTCAAATTCAGATTTCATCATCTGAGCAAACTCGTGAGACATCTCTTCATTGGTTGACTCAAAAATGATATTATCAACGTAAATTTGTATCATAAGTATATGACCATCATTTTTCTTAATAAAAAGAGTCTTATCAACACTCCCCCTATCAAAGTGATGGTCTAGAAGGAACTTAGTAAGTCGTTCATACCAAGCTCTTAGAGCTTGTTTCAGTCCATATAAGACTTTCCTTAGCTTGTATACATGGTCGTCAAGTAAGTGTGGATCAATAAACCCTTTGGGTTGTTTTACATATACTTCTTACAACCAACTGTTTAGGAAGGCACTCTTAACATCCATTTGATATATCTTAATCTTTAGATAACACGCAATTGAGAGTAGTATCCTTATAGATTCAAGTCGTGCTATAGGAACAAAAGTCTCTTCGACGATCTGGGCACATCCTTTGGCGACTAGTCTAGCTTTGTTCCTCATAACTGTACCATATTCATCCATTTAATTCTTAAAGATCCATTTGGTTCCGATGATATTTTTATCTTGCGGTCTTTCCGTAAGAACCTATACATCATTTCTTTTAAACTAGTTCAGCTCCTCTTGCATGAGGCTTATAGTTCAGGAGGAAGATGCTGACACGCTCTATTAGTCTGATCACATGCACAAAGAGAATTCTAACAAATTTCTTCTCAATCATTCGCCTCATCAAGGTAAGTCAAATTTTGTTTCCAAGTTCATACTGATCGAAGAGAATTCTAACAAATTTCTTCTCAAACATTCGTCTCATCAAGGTAAGTCAAATTTTCTTTCCAAGTTCATACTTCTCCTTTGTTTTCTACTCTTGATTTGTGTAGAGATTATGGCAGGCTGATTCAGGATGTTGATTGTATCCAAGATGCTTGCGGGGTCTTTAGGGATCCAAATGTTGACTTTGGGGTTGTGGGGAATCAAATAGATTCAATGGAAAAACAGTTGCTGGTTGAGAGTGAGAATGCTTTGGCAGCTAATCATTTGGCTTTGGTGGAGAGGGTGGTGGATGGTTTGGGTTGTGGGGCCCTTGATTTGGCAGTTGTGGCTAACAATGGTGAGGTTACTCTACTTAGAAATTATGGGGGTGAGTCTTGTTTGTTACTTAAAGGTGTTAAGGAACGTAATGATGAGTACCTATTGGATTTGGTGGTGAACAAATTACGGGAGTTTGGTCCCCTTTTGGGGTTGTCTTATGATGAATGTGAAGAGGAAACCATGGGATTGTTTAGATTGATAGAATTGAAAAGTAGAAAGGGTTAGGGAGGGGGTGAGAATATGTTTGTTATGAACAAGAGTTAAAAAAATGAGTTGAAAAAAATTGGAGAGTACTGTCAATTATGACCAGAAGAGTGTGGAGGGGGTTAGGAAAGGAAATGGTATTTTGTATGTTTGATCAATGAATTTAAAAATTCTTTCATGGAATGTTAGTGGGCTTGGAAACAAGGAGAAGAGAATGGCTATTAACCAATGTATTCTTAGTGTTAAGCCTGATATATATTATGTTTTCAGGAGTCTAAGATTCAGGTGATAGACGATTTGATGGTTGAGGATATGTGGGGGCATAGGACCTCTGCCTAGGTGGTCCTCCCTTCGTTGGGGGCTTCGGGGGGGATTCTTTTAATCTGTAATTAGGGAAAGAATGAGGTTTTAGAGCACGAGATAGGGTCCTTTTTGGTGTCTATTAGATGTAAATTGAGGTTGTATGTTGAGGAGTGGGTTATTGTGGGGGTGTATTGAGGGGTAGTGTCTATTAGTGCCTATGAGGGAGGTAGTCAATGGGTTTCTTGTTGAATTGGACAATCCGAGGGTCGTTGGAATTTGTTATGGTGTATTGGGGGATTTTCACCTGGTGAGATGTCCTAGAGAAAGGAATGGCGTTGGGTGGAAGGATTCTAGTATGGATAAGTTTGGGGAGTTTATTGAAATGTGGAATTAAATTGATGGTCCTCTTAAAGGGGCAAGATACACTTGGTCTAATTTCAAAATCAGGCTTCGTTGAGTAAACTTGACTGTTTCCTATTTTGTGTTGAGTGGGATGACTTAATTCCTACTCATTCTCAGATGGCCTTGCATAGAAATATTTCAGATCATACTCCCATAGTGTTGGAATTTAATAGGCCTATTGGGGATCCATTCCCCTTTAAGTTTGTGGAGATGTGGTTTCTTGAACCGAATTTGTTTGAGGTGGTGGTAAGAGAGTGGAACAATGGCTTATTCTGGTAATTCGAGTAGGATTTTTGATTTAAAATTGAAAGCTACTAAGCGATGCTTAAAAAGTTGGAATAAAAAATTCGGGTGGTTCCTTCGAGGAAAATATGGGGGCTTGTAGCAAGATGATTAAAGAGTTGGATTTAGTGGAAGAAGTGCGTAATTTGTCGAGGGTGGAAAAAGGTGAATGATATTATTTGAGAAAGGAATATCTTTTGTTAGCCATTAAAGAGGAGACGTTTTGGAGGTAATGTTCAATGGTTAAATGGCTTAAGGAATATCACTTCAATAAACCGTTGCTTGATGGTATGGAGTTTGATCGTATATCGCCTTATGAGAAGAATTTGCTGGAAATGATGTTTTCTAAAGAAGAGGTTTGGAAGGTTGTGTCGGATATGAAAGGGGATAAGGCACCTGGTCTGGATGAATTTATTATCTCATTTTTTCAAAAATGTTGGAACATTGATAATAGCTTAAAATTGTAGTATTGTCATAGTTTGAGTAGGCATTATCACATCTATTTTGCATTTATTTATGTATTTTACACATAGATATATGAGATTTCTCAATATTTATTCTTATGCTTAAAATGGTGTATTAATGCATATCTTATTTTGTAGGAAGTTTAAATCAACTAGCAAATCACGTGGGACCCAAATCTAAGAGAAGAAACTCACAGTTCCAAATTCGGAAGGAAATCTGGACAGAGAAATTTGAGTCAGCTGTAGCGTTTTGGCCATAACTTTCTACCCCGATATCGGATTGAGGTGATTTAAGTTGGGTTTGAAAGATAACAAAAAGGGCTACAAATATGGATTCCACAAAGATCCCCGAATTCGAACGTTTTGGGAATCGAAACGGGCCCACAATGTGAGCCTAAAAATCTGGACGAATTTTAATCCGAGAATTCTCTATGATTCTAGGGTTTTTCTACAAGGGTGAGATATAAAAGAAAAGGGGGATGACACATCCGAAAAAAAAGAGACCTCTCTCTAGTGTTTTCACACCTCTCCTTCAACCTTCCACCACCAACTATTGGAGCAAATCAGAGTACCTCGGAGCAGAAGATCAGATTGCACAAGTCACAAAAGAAGACGAAGTATTCAAGTTTATAGATTAAAAGAGAACAGTCTAAGCTTTCTCTCTATGTCCCCTCCTTTCATTCTTTGTATCTAGATCTTTTTAGGATGTTTAGTGAAACTCTATTTTTGAATTTTCCTTTGATTATGAGTAGGTCAAACATGGATTCTTATGAATGAAGTTTTGATTTGATTTTTGCTTTTATGATTATTACATGAAGTGACTGTGTTAATGAATTTTTTGTTGCATATTTGCATATTTCTTGAGATTCGTTGTCGACTCTGGTTACGTCGGATCCTTGGGGAAATTTCTACAACATGATAACATGGTTTTGCATGTCTTTACATAGTCATTGAATGAATACTTTTTAATGATAGTCTTTGATCTAAAAAAATATGTAGTTGCCTGATTCATCCTCTCAAGGGGATGTTTACACACCAGTAGATTCTGTAAGATCCAACGTTGACCTTGGTTACGCTGGATGCTAAGGAGAATCTCTAAGTTGTGTTAGTGAACCCTTTAATGATTAATCAACAACTGCATAATTTGAGGGTTAAGATATTCACAGTTTTTATTGCTAAATACTCCGGATGGGAAGAACACATCATTCTTCCCTAACTGAGATAACTTAATCAAACTTTTTTTATGAATTTCCATGCGTAGCCCTGAACCCCTAATGTTCATCTCCTGATTTAATTCATAATTCTTTAGTTCATTTTTGACTTTTTTTAGAATTAGCATATTCAATTTTTTCCCACATTGAGGACACAATCAAACTCTCTTTTTGATTCTTGTTAATTTTCTATTGTAGTTGTTCGTTCTTCAGTCCCTGTGGATTGACCCCGATTTTACTGGGTTTTTACTACTTTACTATACCCTGCACTTGTGGGTTATTCTGCTCTACATAGTGTGCTCTTTGGAGTACATTATTCAGAACATAGCAAACATTATCAAAGGGGAGTTGATAAAAGTGTCTTATGAGTTTTATTATTCTTAATGTCCCAAAAGCGGAACTCATGCACTCCACTAATGAAAAAAGCATGCGCAATGCTACCTCATGTTCACATAGAGACTACACAGCCAAAAACTCGGTGGCAAATAGTAGGGGCAGAGTTTTATAAGCATTTGAATAATACTCTCATTACTTTGATTCCAAAGAAGTATAATGTCAAGGATTTGAAAGATTACCGCCCAGTTAGTCTGCTTAGCAATGTGTATAAGATTATATCTAAGATCCTGACTTCGAGAATGAAATTAATTATGAACGACATTATTGCTCACTCTCAAAGTGCTTTTATTCAATGTAGGCAAATTCTTGATAGTGTCCTTTTCATGAATGAATGTATTGAGGATAGAAGGGCTTCGGGTGAAAACGGGTTGATTTGCAAACTTGATTTGGCGAAGGCTTATGATCATGTTAATTGAGACTTTTTGGATTATGTCGTGAATAAGATGGGATTGGGGGCTAAATGGAGAAGTTGGATATTGTCTTGCATTAGAATGGTCAAATTTTCGATCTTGGTGAATGGGTGCTCGATGGGGTTCTTTAGAAGCTCCAGGGGCCTAAGGCAAGGTGATCCCGTTTCCCTCTTTTGTTTCTGATAGTGTCTGAGGTTCTAAGTAAAATGACCAGGAAGGTTGAAGGGGAGTTTATCCTAGGTTTCTTTGTGGGGCCTGGGGGTTGTAGTGTCTCTCATTTGTAGTTCACCAATGATGCCATGATCTTTTTTAATGCAGATGTGAGACAGTTAGGTTTTCTTAGGTGCTTTGAATCTATGTCAGGTCTGAATATTAACTTGGCTAAAAGCAAGTTGTTCCAAGTTTGGGTGATTCCCGCTTGGCTTAGATTCTGGGTTGTAAAATTTGGCACTTTGCCTTCGTCTTATCTTGGATTATTGTTAGGGGCCAGCTTTAAATCGAAGACGGTGTAGGAGCCGGTAATAGAGAAGATTGGCTTTTGTTTGGAGTCCTAGAAAGTCTTGCTTTTATCCAAAGTGGTAGATTGACTATGTTGAAGTATACTCTGGCTTCCATTCTGAATTATTTATTGTCTCTCTTTACCATTCTAGTGTTAGTGGCTTCTCAAATCCAATTTTTGTAACTTTTTATGGAACGATTCAGATAGTCATCATTATTATCATCTGGTTGATTGGAAGACTATTTGTAGTCTTATGCATTGTGGTGGGCTTGGTGTGAGATCAATTAGAATTCATAATCAGGTTTTGTTGGCTAAGTGGTTATGGAGATTTGGAGTTGAAAGAGAGTCTGTGTGGCATAAAATGATGGTGTCTAGATTTGGTAAGTCCTCTGATTGGGTGAGTAAGGAGGTGCAGGGGAGACATGGTTGTGAGATTTGAAAATCCATTCAGAAGGTAATAGATGTCTTGTGGAAATTCATTCGTTTCAAATTAGGATTCGGTAGAGAAATTAGATTTTGGGAAAATTAGTTAGTGGGGGAGGGTTTGCTCAAGGAGTCTTTTAGGATCCTTTATTCTTTGGCTCTTAATCCCTTAAAAAAGGTGGTTGATTCATTTGATGTTTAGATAAATATTTGGATTCCTAGACTCCGTAGAAATTTGAATGAATGATTGGTTGTTGGGGGAGATGTTAGGGCTTCTTTGGTTACTTGAAGGCATTAAGCCAAATCCCTCTTTGAATGATGGTTGAGAGTGGGTTATCTCTAGTAAAGGTAGGTTTACCGCTAAGCCTCTTTATTTGAAGTTGGTTAATGATAGGTCTCTCTTGTTTCCCCATAAAGGCATTTGGATACCAGGTATCCCCTCAAAAGTGTATTTCTTCCTTTGGAATGTGTACTTGGATAAAATTCTCATCCTAGATCATTTATAGAGTAGAGGCTGGAATTTGTGTAAACAGATGTGTCCTTTGCTTGAAGGAGGAGGAATCAATGGATCATTTGTTTTTGTATTATGATATGACCACTATGGTTTTGGGCTTTTTTCTCTCGCACCTTAAGAATCCTTGGTCTTTCCTTTATCACTTTAATGAGTTGATCACGGGATGGTGAATTCGAGACTTGGAGGTTTTGCCTTTATTTATTTGTTTGACTCTTTCGGGGGCCATTTGTTGGGGCCTATGGAAGGAAAGGATCCTGAGAATTTTTTTAACACAAGTGTAGGAGCCAAGAGGCATTGCTTATGTCCATTTATCGTGCCCTTCGAGATTAGTCCTTGTTTAAGGCTGCTTTTATGGAGGGGGATTGGGATCTGTTATGGTGTGAGGAGTTGTAATCTTTGTTTTTTGGTTACTTGTTTGTTTGTGTTGTGTGTGTTGCTTTTGTTTCTTCTTTGTTTCACCTTTTAGGTGAAATCTTGTTACTTTTTTGCTATTTTTCTTCAATAAATTTCCCCTTGATTATCATTCAAAAAATAAATAAATTTCAATGCTATTTTTTTTTTATAATTAACTAAATTTTATTAAAAAGAAAGCAAAACTAGAATACAACAACAACAAAGAATACCCTTACAAACAGTCCTCCGGGAGGTCATTAGCACGAAACAGAGAAAAAGATCTAACCCCCTAATGAGCCAACCTATTAGCCAACTCATTTTAGCTCCTATCAATGTGATAGTGGGAGATAGACAACAAGGATACTAATTCTCCAATCTCATAAATGATAGGAGTTAAACACCAAGCACCAAAACCCTTCCCTAAACCCTAACTTATAGCAAACTGAAGAATCACCCTCTACAAAACAGCCTTTCATATTTAGCCAGTCTAATTCCCTCAACCCCATTAAGAGGCTCATAGCCTCAGCTTTAATTGAATCACACACCCCCAAAGGGCCACAAATAGCATGGATCCTCATTTTGCCACATCTACCACCAATTCGTCTTTCTGCCACATTTGCCACTTATCCTCTAATTGTGGCATACTTGAAATGTCTTAAAAAGGACCAAGCAAGATGAGAAGCAAAACAATCTAGATTTGCTGCCTCTTCTTCCTCAACATCTGCCACATCACAAGTTGATTAGAATCCTAACCCCAAAAGCTAGAATGATGATCCATCTTCACCATCTGATTCCCAGAATGAAGTCCAGAAGAAGCCTAAGCCCAAGAAAAGAAAGAGATCGAGGTGGATGGGTTTGTTCAAAGAATCCATACTTGGTCCTCCATTAACTATGCTGCAAGTCATTACAAAAAGCTAGACTTCGCTTAGACTTGAAAAGATTCTAATTCGAGCCAAAGCTTATAACAAACTAGATCAAGGAAAAAGTCCAAGACAAGAAAGCTACCCATTCCAGGTGCATGCAAGTTTTCAATCTTAGGTCCTCCACAACATCCTCAATTTTTGTGAAGCCCAGATCGATTCGCCAATAGAAGTTGTGATGGAGAGTGACCGTGTCCAAATTTGAGGTCAAATTTCTCCCCACCCTGGGAGAATGATGTGGACAACATAATGAGATTTATGTATGTGCCCCTACACAAGAGGGCCAATTTTAAATTTGAATGTTTTGTGGATTTAATTCGAGGTTTATAAGGGGTGGGGTAATTCAAATGTAATATGGTCAATAGTGCCATGGGTAGTTTAATTTTTTTGGGTTTTTTTTTTATTGAGTTGTAATCCCGTTACTTTTAGCCCAAGTTTTTGAAAGTCAAAACTTTGCCTTTTTTGGCTTGATCTTGGTGTCATTAGAGAGGTTATTCAATACCTTTCTAACGAGACCAAGATTTCACAATTTTGATGTGATTTGCAAAAGTTATGACTAAACTACTAATAGGATATCAATAAATGACAAAAATAAAGTTAGGAATTCGTAGAGCCAACATGTGGGTCCTACAAAAGGCTGGTTGGCAGCTCCTAGAAGAGGGTGGTTGATGCGGGACAATAGATATGATACCAAAGATGATATAAAATGATGGCCAAGAATATCAATAAAATTCAAAGTGACGTAGTGGAAACAAGAAAAGACAAAAAAAAGAAAAGATAAAGACATGATTTAAAGCTTTTTCAAACCCAAAATAGGGGATCTTGGCCTCCACCAAGCTTGCATAAACCCAAGGAATCCACCTTTGGAGAAAACCACTCCTGGTTTTTAGACTTCACAAAAGAAGAACACACTAGCCAAGAACTAGAAAACAAGAAAATTCTTTATTCATCAATTTCATTCATTCATTGTAAAATTATGGGAAGGGGTTGCCTTTAAATAGGCTTATAATCTTAAACAATTAAAAACTTGCTAAAATTGGAAACTTCCTAAAATCCCAAACTCGTTAGCCAAGTTTTTTAAAATGTAAAACTAAAACTCATTTTCTTAAAATTAAAACAACTAAAACTTAAAACTTTATAAGAAAAAACACTATTTTTGTTTTTTTTACACCCCCTTAGTAATTTGGTTATAACTTTTTCAAATCACATCGGATTTATGCAATCTTAGTCTTGTTAGAAAGTAGCTGAATAACTTACATAAAAATACCAAAATCAAGCCAAAATAACAAGTTTTGTCCTTTGAAAAAGTGGTCTAAACACCAAAAACGGGATTATTCTAAAAAAACAACTAAAATCTTGGCACTATTGGCCTTATTACATGGACACATAAAATAAATGTTACCCCACTATAAGATCCATGCTAAACCACATAACATTGCATCTTCAATAAATCGCTCCTTGCGTAGACCCCACTAAGGCCATGTGGGGGCCCTACCTTGCTCTAATGTCCGCATCACTGGTTTTTGGTAATCTTAGTTTTTAGAAAGTCAAGGTTCAATCGTTCAACCTTGCAAATCAAACCCTACTCTATCGATCTTCTCCTACCATCTGCAAGTTCATTTGTTACAAGAATACCATTAGTTATTTGCCTTCCTTTTACGAAAGCACCTTGAGAGTTAGACACCACCCTATCCTTTGCACATCTCAATCTCAAAGATAAGGCTTTCACAATGATTTGTTTGGGCTACTCACAAGACTTATTGGCTGAAAGTCTGAGAAGTCCCTAGCCTCTTTCTTAGGAACAAGAACAATAAAGGTAGCATTCATACCTTTACTAATAGTGCCCCTATCATAAAATTCAGCTCACTTTCATTAGATCTTCCTTGACAAAATCCCATCATACTTGATAAAAAAACAAAGAAAAACTATTCGGCCCCAAAAACTTGTCCTTATATACTAAAAACAACCTCCTTCATTTCCTCTTTCGAAAAGCAGCATTCCAAACTAGAAGCACCCTCTTCTTCTAAACGGCAAGATAATAGGTTATCAATGAAAGGCCTCTTCTTGGCATACAACTCTAAGAAGAATCTAATGGCTTCATCCTTAATCCTCCCCACATCATCAATCTCCTCCCCTTGAGTGTGCATCCTTGTTATCAAACTCCTTTTTTGTTCTCTACTAGCCACTTTATGAAAGAATTTCGTGTTATCATCCCCTTCCATTAGCCATTCACATTTAGCCTTTAGGTTCCAATGAATTTCCTTCCCTCTTAAAATCACTTCCAAATTTCCCAAAAGAGCATTCTTCCTATCTGCTGCCTCCTTCTCAAGACATCTAGACTCCTCCACATTTTTATATATCTTGTGAATTTCATCTCAAATCTTTTGCTTATTCTCTTTAATTTTCCCAAAAGTGTTTTTATTCTAGTCTATTAACTTTTTCTTCACATAGTGAAGCTTCTTCATAAAGCAAAACCCTTTCCATCCATACACTTCACACTCATTCCACCACATCTTGATACAATCTTTAAATGAATGATGCAAAATCCACATGTTTTCAAATCTAAATGGAGATGACCCAAAATTCGAACGGGATGTAGAAAGGAGGATTGGCCAATGATCAGAAGCAATTTAAGGAAGGGCTTCCTGTACGAAATGAGGATACATGCCTTCCCCAACAATTAGACACAAAAAATCTATCTACATAGGAATCTCTTGTCCATTTGTCCAAGTGAACTTTGCAGTCAAAGGACAATCCCTGATGGCCTAATTATGAACAAAAGCATTAAAATCGATTTTTGTTTGCTTATGTGTATACGAGTATGGTTAGGGCATCTTGAAGACTGCCTTGCTAACTTGATTAAGGCCAGGCATGTGTGTGTGTGTATGTATTTGTGCCTATAGGAGGTTGGGAACACAAATAATTGATTATCTTTTATTTCTTAACCACAAATTAATTATGTTAATTTACTGTAACTCTCCTTTGTTTGTTTGTTTCTGTTTTTTCAAAGCATTTGCTGGACGTCTCCATTAGAATTATACTTTGTGGTGGTACGTTAGTGTCTAAAAACTTTTCCAATTCCTGTCACCGTTGTATGTCTCATGATCAGTTTCAACCTTCTGTTCCACACACTTCACTTTCTGGGCTCTCAGTGCCTCAACTAATTTAATACAATGCAGGAAATTGCTTTAGGTTGTTGTACATGGCAGTTGGGAACTATTCTCTTTTCAATTACATAAACTACTTGTTTTGCAGGGGAATATTCTCTATCGATTTCCATCAATCCAGCGAACTGCTTCCTCTCAGAGGATTGGAAGGAAGGAATATGTTGGGAAAAAATGGGCAGATTGGGCTGGAGGGGTTGAGAAATTTTTCGAGGAGAAGAAATGGCAATTTAGGTTTTTCTCGCTCCACACCTCCTCTCCAAGAAAGGGGAAAAAAAAAAAGAAAGGAAAAATATTAATGATCCAGTAGTAAATTTTGACTCAATACTTCTGCTATCTAATATGGGTAGTTGGTGACTTTGCAGTAAAACAGGGACCTCGGAGAGGGCCATGGTTATAGGTTTGGGAGGGCTTAATCTTTTTGGGGTTATTATTCTTGGTACCATGTTAAAGTATGGTTCTTTATACCTTAATTTTTGCTCTATGGTGCCACCCGTATTTTACTTTTCTAATGTCTCCAATGTCATTGCTTTTTGAAGGAATACAACAGTTACACCAAGTGGATTTATCTCATTTGTTGCTGACATATTTCCTCTGCTTCAGGTGCGCTCTGATGTTTCACTTAATAAATAAATGTGTTGCTTTCCATCAATATTTAGCCATGTTGCCATTATGTTTTCGTACATGAATGATTCACTCGGTTATTATTGCACTATCATCAGGTTTTAGTATTTTCCTATGGAGGAAATCATGGTTTATTTATAAAATCAATGGACCATCACAGTGACTCCAACACAATTGGATCGATGATCAAATGTTGGATTATCACTTCATAATATTATTCAAGACCACCTGGAAAGACTGGCTGAATGTGGCAAGCAAGGAGTCCGGTGATGACATCCAACGAGGAGTGAACACTTGACATCAAGCTCAGTAGGCTAAGGATATTCTATGTATAAAAAGAAAGAAAAAAGAAAAATGGAGAAGGATCAAGAATGGAATTGAAGCGTAGATTCACCGCAATATTAACTAAGTGTTTTAAGTTGAAAAATGAGTTTGTTAATGGAGTGGACCACATTTCCATTGTGGAATGTAGAAGGGGAAGGTCGCGATCTATGATATAGATGCGCACCTATGGTAAGGAGATTCTGTGATTTGTAGAATACTCATGCTGTAAACATGGAAGAAAAGATGACAGAAGTTTTTTTGGTTAATCAAAACACCCTGTTGCTAAATCGGAGAGTCAATGACTGGGGATGGTTCATGAAGGTCGGAAAGTAGTGTCCGAAGAACAGGAGTTGGTTCATCATTATCCCTAAAGGAGAGGAATTATCCAGTTGGGAGAATTTGCAAAATATTTTATACCAACTGGGACGGAAGGCTATATCAAACAATTCTGTGCCGATGTTGACTTCTCCCATCGTTGCGAGCATTCCATATTACCCTGTTGAATAAGAAATGCACCAAAAAACTAAATTGGACAGTGCAGTCGTTTGCGATTTATGGGGAGTTAACATTACTTGGAGTGTAGTGGGGGCTGGGGGTGAGGCTTATACAATTTTTTCGTGCTACAACAGCTCGGGCCATTGATGTTTTCCCACCAGTAGGGCTGTAAATGGAGCAAATACGAAGCGGATATTGATATATCAGTATTCATAGTTTTTTACTTAATCAAATATCAGATATGAATTTGGATATCTGCGGATATTCAAAAATAAGATCTGTATTCGTATTTGTTTATTTAACCAAATATCAGATGCGAATCTGGATATCCGGTTATGCTTTCTGTCAGAAAATTAAGGTTTTGAGTGGTGACACAAATATTTTGGGGCTAAAGAACATAGGGTGAGGGAGAGGAGTGGAAAGTGATTTAGACTTAGGGTTAAGG
>JAOXJP010038699.1:0-16495 GCA_025762735.1 Platanus orientalis
TGTTTTTTTTTCGCTCGGAGGTACAAGTCCGAATAGGACCCAGAGTGTTTGGTGGTACAGATCCCGTTCGAACCTGTACCACCGAACAACAGGGGTCCCGTTCGGACTTGTACCACTGAATAGCATAGGTCCCGTTCGGACCTGTACCACCAAACAACAACAGGTATTAAAAAAAACATTGAAAATAAAAATTTTACCTGCAGGGGGGAGGAGGTAGCGGCGGCGGCGACTAGGACCGGATGGATAGACAGCCGGTGGCGCTGGCCGAAGGAGGGAAGAGAAGAGGAAGATGAAAGAAGAGGAAGAAGGGAGGAAGAGGAAGAGGAAGAGGAAGAAAGGAGGAAGAAGAAGAAAGGAAGAGAGAAGAGAGGAAGGAAGAGAAGGGAGAAGAGAGGAAGGAAGAGATAAGAGAAGAGAAGCTTTGTTACGCAGGGAGAGATAAGAGAGGGAAGGGGGTGTGGTGAGGAAAAACAAAAATAAAAAGGGGTTTAGTGTTCATGGGTATTTTTGGAAATTCATAGGGTGTGGTGAGTAAAAATGGGGGGCTGGTGAGCTCGGGGGTGTGATCAATTTTGGGGGTGCAAATAGCTTCTCACTTTTTTGGATTTAAAATATCTTATTTTTTAATACCCATTTTGCCTCCTTTTGGTGTTACGTGTATTCGCAAGCCAGCGTTGAACTAGATAAAATAGGTGCCTTTTATAAAAATGAGCAATTTTTTTACCCCTTTCTAAACAAAATAACTTGCATTTTAGTTTCAATAACCGAGAAACCCTCCATTTTTTATTTGCAAGCTTCCAAAAAAGAGGCCTCATTGTTAGAGAGAACCGCACTAATTCCATTGAGAGATGATTTTGGGCATGCTACATCCACATTGATTTTCACCCATCCTATCTCTAGGGATTTCCATTGGACTGACTCAAAGCATGACATTGTTGTGACTATTGGACACAACTCTTCAAGTCCAATATCCTCATTCATTCTGAGAAATAGATATAAAACATTTTCCTCATGGAGAATGATTATCTGTGTTAACAACCTCTAAAAGCTTGCCATTGATTGACAGATGATGTATTTTTGAATTTATTGTCTTTTTTTGACCACTTAGTTTTTCAACTGAACACTTTTTTTTTTACATTCTTACCCCCAAAACAACACATGTCAGTTTATAATTCACCATATACACTTCAGAGACATTTTCATCACAGAACATTTTCTTCCTTTCCGCATTTATAGGAGTTTGATGAAAAATATTTCATTTCTCTAGAGTGGATCTTCTCTTATCACTTAATGACCTATTATGGCCTTGACATATAAAACACTCAACATGTGGCAAAAAATTAAAATAGAAAAGGGAACGTTTTGTCTCTCTTTCTGTTTACCATGGATTAACAAAAGTGGGCCCAGGTTAAAACCTTTCTTCTTTCATCTACTCCACGACCTCACCTAACTTCCCCTATTCACCCACCATCACCAGCAACGGTACCTTGAAGCAACCAAACAGGTGATGCTGGTATCACCATTGCCGACAATGGTTCCTTGAAGCAACTAATGAAAAACAAGAGAGAAGACCCATTCAACTTTCTTTGTGAATCATGGCTTCAACCATTAGAACCTATAGCATTTTGCACCGACTAGTGTACTATAAAGGAATTAGCCCTCTAGAAATCCACATCAGAAATACCACAAGCTGTGGTATTCCTCAAGTTTCTAAAGGTGGTTTATTAGATGGGATTTTACAGAGTTGATGCTATCAAGGAGAACGAATGCTCTCCCTCTCTCTCTCTCTCTCTCTCTCTCTCTCTCTCGTATATATATATTGATAGGGAGAAATACCGAGACCCCTATAAACCGACTGCAATAAGCTTATAAAACCCTAACCCGAAGGAAACTAGCTCATGAAGTCTTCATTAAGAAAACCCGCCGAGGTCCCATTACCATCGAAGCCCCACAGTGGCAACCCAAGGGACGTTGAGGCCACCAAAGAAAGGTTCTGTTGTTCAATGACTTCTCAACATCAAGGTTTATGAAAAAATACTGAGCTACTCACGTCTTACTCCAATACCCAACACTTCGACATCCCTGGGACCACTCCCAGGCCACCACTTGAGCATCCCGACACTAAAAAGAGAATCGCACCAATGATAACTATTTAATCTCTAAGAGTCCCCACCCGGTAAGAGAGGTGGAGACTTACTTTCTGTACTTGGAGATAAGAACAATCTGGAAGCCATTACTAAAAAGGAATATTCTTTATAGTTGGCCTAACAAATCTAAAAAATAGGCACCACAATTTACTAACTAAAAAGTAGAAAGAACAGGGGGGACACGACAAGGAACGTGGGAAAAGATAGGCAAAATCTCATCTGATATGCCATGACTCGAGCCTATAAGTAAGGGCAACAACCGGCTCACCAGGTATGATGAAAAAATAGAAACCCTAATTAGAGCTTCGCGTTCAACCATCTCCCATATCTGACTTGACCGTTGAAAAACTGGACGCTAGCACCCCACCTGTGTCTAGTCCTTTGACTCTCTAGCTGTGCTGTACAAGGACCATTTTGCCAAAGACTTAGGCCCACCGTGCGACCATCTAATCGGTGTTGGAGCGCTCGCCATTTTGACGCCATCGATTAGTGCCGTCTGTGGAAAACTCTTTCCCTAAGAACCGAAGGTCTACATGGTAGAGACCAAATCAATGACGACTCAGCATGACCCTCGTGTCGGAGTCGACAGACAGGAAACCTCCATCTGTGATGAAGGTCATCACGAAAAACCTTAAGCAGTTACCATCGAACAAAATGTCCTGGGTCTAACGGTGAGCATACAACTGCTCATGGAGAAGAACTAGGAAATAATATAGGAGATGAGGAGCTAGAGGGGTGAGCCTGACAACCAAGAAATGGGACAGCGGGGGGCCCCTCATCCCTCCCAACAGGAGTAGTGACAATGGCCAAGAACAAGAAGACGAAGAAGGGAGCGCCACGATACTTCGGTTCTAAGAGACGAGTTGTATTTTTTAGCATAGGGAGAGGGTTCATACCCCAACCTTTAGGAAGAGGAGATGAATGACGTAAGATGAAAAATGACAACCATGAAGGAGACCATCAAGGGGAAGGCTCCTACCACTATCGACGAGCTTATCCAAAGGACGGATCAACCATTCACCCCATAGGTAATGGTCCGACCATTACCCAACAAGTTTAAGCCACCCCAGATGGAGATGTTCGATGGTACTCGAGACCCCCTCGACCATCTGGAAGCCTACAAAATGCATATGAATCTTCAGGCGGCACCCAATGAAATTATGTGCCAAGCTTTTTTTACCACCATCAAAGGGTCCTCTTGAGTATGGTTCAATCGACTGAAGTCGATGGGTATATCAAACCTCACGGAGCTCAGCCGACAGTTCATCAGATATTCATAGGCGGCCAGAGACACCGAAAGCCCGCCACCTACCTACTTAACATCAAACAAAACAAAGGCAAGTCTCTTCTAGATTACGTATCCTGATTCAACAAGGAGATGTTGCAGATTAATGATGCTGAGGAGAAAGTGATCGTGGTCGTTCTCATGGCGGGGTAGCTACCCTCCAAATTCCTCTTCTTGCTATAAAAAAAACTCCATCGCACATGGCAGACCTTATGCTAAAGGCACAACAACATATGAATGTTGAAGATACTCTTAGCGCTCGACGGGGGTTAGAGCCAATTCCTAATTTGATAAAAGGAAAAGGGAGCAGCAAACAACTCAGGAAGAAAGGAACTCTCGGGCTAAGGAGGAAAACAATAGTAATGGGGCCATACCCCAAGTCAACCTACCCCCGAGCATATTTCAAAATTACACCCCCCTAACACGTCAATAGAACAGGTGATCATGTACCTCAAAGATGACGTAAACATTAAATGGCCCGAGAGGATCCGAGTTCCACTCAAAAGAAGAAATCGCAACAAGTATTATCACTTTCATTGGGACCACAACCACGACACCAATAATTGCTTTGACTTAAAGGAGTAGATAGAATCTCTCACTCAACGAGGGTGACTACAAAGGTTTGTGGCGGGAAGGCCCCTAGCTAGACAGGAAGACACCCGTCAAGATCCCCTCACTTGGGAGGAAAAAAGATCTGAAGGGCCAATAAGTGAAATCAGGGTGATCACATGAGGATTGTCGGGGGGAGAGTCCACTTTGGCAAGAAAATAACATGTGAGGTAGACACATGTCGAAAGAGACCGACGAATGATGGTTATAGAAAGGCTGACCAAACAACACAAGATGGAGCATCCCCCCATCACCTTCTTTGAAGAAGTGACCGAGGAGTGAGTCAGTCGCACGACGACGTGCTTGTGGTGACATTGGTCATCTTGAACTATAAAACCCACCACTTCCTCATTGACAACGAGAGCTCGGTAGACATTCTTTATCTCCCAACCTTCGACAAGATGTGGATTGGGCAAGATAAACTTAAGCCAATCCAATCACTATTGGTTGGCTTCACAGGCGACATGCTACTCCCCCTTGGAATTATTGGCCTACTAGTAACTGTCAGGATGGGTGACCGACAGATCACTAGGGTACTTGATTTCTTGGTGGTCGATTACCCATCAGCCTACAACGCCATTCTTGGAAGGCCAACATTGAATCAGATGAAAGAGGTCACCTCGACCTACCACCTTCTGATGCACATCCCAACTAAAAGATGGATCGGGGAGGTCAGAGGGGATAAAATAGAAGCCTGAGAATGTTATGTGGCCTCACTTAAAAGAAAGTCAGACCCAAAGGAAACCATGTCAATCAACAGTTTGGAGGTTCAAGATGAAAGAGCTCAGACAGTAGCAGAGCCAGAGGAGAACTTGAAGACGTCATCTTTGACACAAAATATCCAGATTGAGTAACCTGAGTAGGGTTAGATCTCCCAGAAGACTCTAAGAGGTACCTGTAGGGTTTCCTTGTTGACAATCGAGATGTGTTCACCTGGACACATGAAAACATGCTAGGAATATACCCTAGACTAGTAGTGTATCAGCTCAACATGAGCCCGACTACAAAACCTGTTAAGTAGAAGAAAAAAAATTTTCCCCAGAAAGGAACCAGGCCATTGTAGAGGAAGTGAAAAATCTGCTCAAGGCCTAATTGATAAGAGAAGTCCACGAACTAGAGTGGTTAGTGAATGTGGTAATGGTGCAAAAGCCCAATGTGAAGTGAAGGATGTGTGTCAACTTCACCAACCTCAATAAGGCGTGTCCTAAGGATAATTTCCCTATCCCAAGGATCAACACCTTAGTAAATTCAACGACAGACCACCAGACCCTCAATTTTATGGATGCTTTCTCGGGGTATAATTAGATAAAGATGCATGGGCCCGACTAGGAAAGAATAGCCTTCATCACAGATTATGGGTTTTATTGCTACAAGGCCATGCCCTTTGGTTTGAAGAACACGGGGGCAACCTATCAGAGGCTCGTCAACGAGATGTTCAAAAACCAAACTGGGAAGAATGTTGAAGTGTATGTGGAGGGCATGTTGGTGAAGAGCCTTTTGGTTGAACAACATCTATTCGACTTGGGTGAGACATTCCAAATGCTGAGAAGATACAAAATGAAGCTCAACCAAGGAAAATGTGCATTCATGGTGTCTGCTGGAAATTTTCATGGGTTTGTGGTCTCTCAACAAGGAATAGAGGCAAATCCTTATAAGGTTAAAGCCATAATCGAGATGCAACTACTAAAGAATACCAAAGAAGTACAACAACTGGCAGGAAGAGTCACGACATTAAGTAGATTCATATCCTGGGCTACTGAAAAATGCTTTTCCTTATTTCATTTACTAAAAAAGACATTTAATTGGGATGAGGAATGTGACAAAGTCTTCCAGGAGCTTAAATCCCACCTTGGTCGCTTGTCACTAATCAACTAGCCGAAGTAGGGCGATGTACTTTATATCTACCTGTAGGTGTCAAGGATGGCAGTCAGGTCAGTGCTGGTTAAGGAAGAAGACGGGGTGCAAATGCCGGTATACTATACCAATTGGGCTATTAGGGGAGTTGAGGAGAGATACCCGAAGGCTGAGAAAATAACGTTCGCCCTGATAGTCATTGCTAGGTGAATGAGGCCCTACTTCCAAGCACACACCATTCGAGTGCTCATCGATCAATCGCTTCGGGTCATACTGCACAATCCCGAGACTTCTGGTAAACTAGTCAAGTAGTCAGTGGAGCTAAGCTAGTTCGATATCGAATACCATCCCTGGGGAGCTATCAAAGGAAAAGCAGTCACTGACTTTATCGTTAAGTACACCCATAAACCAGAAGATGAGGCCATGGCATAAGAAGAGCAGCCTAATAAGGCAAAGGCTGGCCAAGCAGCTTGGATGCTCTATGTTGATGGCTCCTCCATCAACAAGTCTTCCGGGGGAGGAATCGTCTTGGTCACACCGAAAGGAACCGAGCTTGAATATGCTATTAGGTTTGAGTTTAAGGTAACCAATAATGAGGCAGAGTATAAAGCCTTACTTACTAAATTACAACTTGCTCGGCCCTTTGAAGCTAAACGGGTGAGAGTCAGCAGCGATTCCCAGCTTGTTATAAGGAAGGTACAGGGAGAATATGAGGTGAGGGAAGAATGGATGAAGTAGTATCAGACACTAGTAGCAGAGGAAAAATCTCGATTAGAGCATTTCACCATGCAACAAGTCCCACAGGATTAGAACAAAAAAAAGCCGACAAATTAACCAGACTTGCATTGTCAACCATAGAAAGCCTCAACCCTAAGGTCTTCATGGAGTACCTATCCAGGCCAAGAACTGAAAAAGGTAAGGAGGTTAATACGACCAGCCTTGAGCCCGAATGGGCTAGCTAAATCATAAAATATTTGAAGGACGGGGAGTTGCCTGAGAACAAAGACAAAGCAAGGAGAATAAAAGTAAGGGCAAGTCGGTATCTCCTCCTCAACAACACCCTTTATAAAAGGAGCCTCACCCTCCCTCTGCTCAGGTGATTATCTCATCAGGAGGTCGACTATGTACTTTGAGAGATACATGAGGGGGTATATGGAAATCACTCAAGAGGTCGGGCGCTGACCAGTAAGTCAATCAGGGCAGGGTACTATTGGCTCTCCATGTAGAAGGGCGCAAGCACACTTGCTCATAAGTGTGACAAATGTCAAAGGTTCGCCAATGTCCTGAGATAGCCCACCGAGGAGCTACCCCTGATAGCTAGATAGTGGCCATTTACGTAGTGGGGAATCAACATTGTCGAGCCTCTCCCTCAAGGAAAAAGGTAGATGATGTTCTTAGTGGTTGTCATCGACTACTTCACAAAATGGGTGGAGGCTGAACCCTTAGCTAAGATCCCTGAGAAAAACATTCAAGACTTCACATGGAAATCGATCGTGTACCAATTTGAGATTCCCAAGAAAGAGGCAGATGAAGTTCTTAGTAGTTTCCTTCGACTACTTCACAAAATGGGTGGAGGCCGAACCTTTAGCTAAGATCACCGAGAAAAATATTTAGGACTTCACCAGGAAATCAATCCTATGCTGATTCAGGATTCCCAAGGTACTCATCGTTGACAATGGCAAGCAGTTTCAATAATGCCCGATTCTAAGAATTTTATACAGAACTCGGGGATTAAAAGTCACTTTTCCTCCCCGGTATACCCCTAAGCTAATGGACAAGTGGAAGTCACCAACCGGACGCTGTTAAGCAGCATTAAGAAAAGACTCGAGAGCTCCAAGGGCCTCTGGCCTGAGGAGCTACCAAGTATTTTGTGGGCCTACTGTACTACCGTGAGGACCCCCACTGGGGAAACACCATTCCTCTTAGCGTTCGGGACCAAGGCAGTGGTACCAATAGAAATTGGGATGACTACCTACAAAACAATGAATTTTGACTTAGGGAAAAATGATGAGTACCTTAGAAATAATCTGTACATGCTGGAAGCAAAAAGAGATGAGGCCACATTTCGAGCAGCAGCCTACAAGCACAGAATGGCTAAGTACCACAACTTATGGGTCAGAGCGAGAAGACTCGTGGTGGGGGACTTAATCCTCAGGAAGGTGAGCCTGGTGACACAAAACCCTACAGAAGAAAAATTGAGGCCGAGTTGGGAGGGGCCTTATCAGGTAACGGGCTTTTATAGACCCGAAACATACCACCTCAAGATAATGCATGGAGAATCTCAACCTTGACCGTGGAATGCTAAGCACTTGAGAAAATACTATCAATGATGCTGATGTTACCATTTATTCATAGTTAATGAAATATTCTTACTTTGCAAAAATAAGAAAAGTTCAGTTCCCGAGAGCCCGAGTTACAAGACTAACCCCAGGTCACAACATTGACCCTAGGTCACAAGACTGACCCATCCCTTTGTGGAGGATTTAGGCCCTCGAGTCTGGATTAGAAGACTAACCCATTCCTGAGGGGAGGATTCAGGCCCTCGAGCCCAAGTTATAAGACTAACCACAGATCATAAGATTGACCCCACATCCCAAGATTAATCCATCCCTTAGGGGAGGATTTAGGCCCTTGAACCTGGATTACAAGACTAACTCCAGGTCATAAGATTAACCACAGGTCACAAGACTAACCCACCCCTTAGGGAAAAATTCAGGGGGCAAGGTGAAGCCTCAGGGATTCATGAAGATGAAGACTTCAATGGATAAAGATGGAGCCTTGAAGGGTGTCAAGACATGCGTGCCATGACCAAGGTTGAACATTCTACTCCAAGTAGGTACGACTGTACTCTCTTATATATCGAATGAGAACGGGGGTACAAGAGTACCCGACGACATTGCCAAAGAAAGGCCTCCACAAGGGGTAATAGCTTAAGTTTTGACAATGTCACCGGGAGCCCTTAAGTCACATGGATCAAGAAGAATCAAATTGTTCATAAAATTATCTAAGGCCAACACACCTACTTAGAAAAATTTTCCATGAGGTGCACCTAGACTTATAAATTTTTTATCATTGTCTATCGCCACACAATTAGAAATTTTTTGCCCCGAGGTATGTCCATACTTAGGCGATTTTCAATGCAAAACGTACCCATACTTAGCAAAATTTATTATAGCCTACCTCAACGTACTCAAGAAATCTAAGAAAGTGTATAAAGGTCTTTACCATGATGCACATCCACACTTAGAAAAATTTTGCAAAAAATAAGAGAAAGAGCCAAAAAAAAAGTAAGCAAAACATACGAGGACTACCTGGGTCAGGACCAAACCTAAACTTAAACAGGTTCCCAAGAGGGACAAGGTCCGAGTAGGCATGGAATGGGTGATTCACGACCGCTCAGATGCGATCCTCCTCCTCGGGAGATAGCTCGCTCATGTTCGAGACTGACACAAAGAACAAACACAATAAGGCAAAAAAAAGAGAGAGAAATTAATAAACAAAAAGAAAAGAAGACAAAAACACGACTCACCTATTAAGGTCCGACGACCAGCCCCTGTTAAACCTTACAAGGGGGAACTCCCTCGGGGGTACTCCTAGTCTTCATCTGAGATGAAGAAATTATGACTCCACCAATTGTTAGAGCTTAGGAGACTAGTCACTAAGGTTGTTGTAGGGTCCTGGCTAGCAAAATAAAACCACCTTGGCTCTTGCTCCTTCGGGCAATAGCAATGGAAGAACTCGTTGAGGGTAAGGTGAGCCTTCCCGTCGAATGTCATTTCCCATAGGATCATGCACCCTATGGCTATCCTCCAAGCATTGGGCATAAGCTTCCCCGAAGCCAACCTAAGATAGAGTAATAGTTTCCTTAGAAAAAGAGGGACTGGGAAGAGTAAGCCCACTAAAAGGGCATGCTCGTACAATGCCACGCTGCTGGCAGGGCCCTCAAAGGCCAAGATATTCTCGGGGATGAAAAGAATGGCTCCCTCGGGGATAGAGAAGATGGAACGAAACCGAGTCAGGGTTCACTACCCCAGCTCGGAGGCATAGCTGGCGGCGTTATAATTTTGCTCGGGGGCAATCTCCCCCACCACCACTTGGTCATTTGACGGAGCTGGGCTAGTGGCCTGCTCCATAGGGTCTTGCCAGACATCCGACAAGTCATCGGCACCATTGACCATCCGGTCAACAATATCCCCAGACACCATTGAATAGAGATTTATAGTGAAAACACAAAAAAAGGAGAAAAGGAAAGCACTAGAAAAGAAGGAAGAAATAGAGTTAGTTATCAAGGAAAGAAGAATAGGAAAAATGTACAAACAAAATAAACAAAGCTATGAGACTTGAAATAAACTCAGGAAACAAAACAAAATGTACCCAAGGAGGAAGGCTAGAACAACAAGAGACGAATGTCGGGAGGAAGAAAAAGTCACCGAAAATCACCCAAGGAACAAACGCAGAGTGCAGAGGGTAATTTGAATTGATAAAGGAAACCAAACTCAACTTCGGGGGGGGGGTTTATAGGCAAAGCCCTAAATCCTTGACTCTACATGTGTCATCCATCCGGGGAATAACATAATTAACCTGGGAAACAAAGCGACGTGAGAATCCCAAAAACAATACGGGGATCAAACCTGACCGTCTGATGGCCTTGAGATTCACACATGGCGAGACGCTTGACATGACTCGTAACTAAGGGTAGTCACGTCCCCTCGGTTGCTAAAGCCCATTAAATGCGAAGCCATCATGACGCCTACCATCGATTAAAGCAACCTCGATAACCAAAAAAGTGAATGACATGCACCAAAACGGATAACAACGGTTAAGAACGATTCACATTCTTGAGCCACATGACCCTAGACTCGAGAATGAGGGGGGCAGCTGATAGGGAGAAATACCAAGACCCCTATAAGCCTATAAAACCATGACCTAATGGAAACTAGCCCGGGAAGTCTTCGTTAAGAAAACCCACCAAGGTCTCGTTATCGTTGAAGCCCCGCGGTGGCAACCTAAGGGACATTGAGGCCACCAAAGAAAGGTTCTGTTGTTCAACGACTTCTCAACATGGAGGTTTATGAAAAAATACCGAGCTACTCATGCCTCTCTAATACCTGACACCTCAAAATCCCTAGGACCACTCTCGGGGCATGACCTGAGCATCCTGACACTAAAAAGAGAGTCGCACCAACGACAACTGTTTAATCTCTAAGAGTCCCTACCCGGTAAGAGAAGTGGAGACTCTACTTTCCGTACTTGGAGATAAGAAAAATCTGGAAGCCGTTATTAAAAATGAATATTTCTATAGTTGGCCTAACAAATCTAAAAAAGAGGCACCACGATTAACTAACTACAAAATAAAAGAGTAGGGGGGATACAACAAGGAACGTGGGAAAAGATAGGCATAATCTCATCTGATACGCCACGACTTGAGCCTATAAGGACAACAAACAACTCATGAGGTATGATGAAAAAATAGAAACCCTAATTAGAGCTTCAAATTCTACCATCTCCCATATTTGACTTAATTGTCAGAGACCTGGAGGCCGGCACCCTACCGGTGTTTAGTCCTTTGACTCTCTAGCTATGTTGTACAGGGACCATTCCGCTAGAGACCTAGGCCCACCGTGCGACCATCTAACTAGTGTTGGAGCGCTCACCGTTTTGACGCCATCATATATATATATTTGTTATGTGGTTTGATTGGAACTAAGCATAGCGGTCAAACTTGTACTCCTCTTTTGTTCTTCACTTATTTATCGTTCTCATCATCTGGTTTTCCAAATTTTCTACGTTTTCAATCTTGATTTCTCTTTATACCTTATATATGAATGAAGATTGCATATTTGTGGACTCAAATGAAGTTGTTTTTGTAATACCCCGTAATGCATTAGAAGGGAAAAAATGCAATTTAATATGTATAAGGTTAAAAATGCCTTTAAACATATTTTAGAAAGACCCTAGTGGTGTTTGGGACCCAATAGACTGAATTAGAAGTGAGGAAACCAAGTCAAGCTAGAAACCTGTCCAGTTATAAAATTGTCGCAAGTGCGTTATTAAGGTAAGTTTATAGGCAAACCTGTACAAAATCTTAGACAATTTGAGTATAAACCATGCACCATTGGAAAACTCTAGGAGTTTACTTTCCAAGGGCGTAATTTTGGAGTTTTCTAGGTAAAGTTATGGTCATTTTTTCGTGAAGAGTAAATGCTGAAAAATTTAGAACTGAATTGCCAAGATCAATCACGAGATCTCTAACAGGTCACGATCTTGATCGATCACACATATCATAATCGATCACGAGAATGGGTCACAGCTCTTGGGTTCTCATTAATGGGAAGTTCTGTAGCTTCGTGATCGATCAAAATTTGTTGTGATAAGTCATGAGTGTGATCGGTCATAGATCTTGTGATTGGTCATGACATGATCGATCATAGTCTAAAATCTAGAAAAAAAATAAACCACATCCAAAAATGATGTGGTACACCCTGATTTGATCCCCACATGTGTGGGATCTCGTTTGTGGCGAAATATAACCATATTGCGACATCATTTGGGTCCAAAAGGCTATTTAGAGCACACACACACACACACACACACACACACACACACACAGAAAGAGAGATAATGGTATTCGGGAAAAGGGGAAATGTTATTCGGGACCTGACTTTGGGTCACAACAATGGTATATCATTGACTGTTTTGAACCTATTGAACTCATTGAGCCTTTGAACATCGTTTCTAGACCTACCATTGGGTCACAACAATGGAAGTTATTGATATTGATTTGGCTAATACCTTTTCTTTATTTGAACATATTGAACTCCATTAAATATAATTTTGGGGACCTCCCATTGAATCACAACAATAGAGAACAACGATTGAATCTTCGAAATCTATTATGAAATAACATTGCACTAATGAAAAAAATTTGACAAAGTCTATAAATAAACTAATCAAGTGATAATGAATGTATTTGAATTTTAATGATAAGTAAATGAACAATTTATAAGAAATATGAGAATGATTACAAATAGTGATTTATTGACTAATCTTGGAATAGAAAGATTACATTGTGACATTTACTCTTTTGCTATCTATGGTATATAATATGATTGTTTTGTCTATTCATTTGCATCAATGGGATGATATGCTATTGTCTTCTATAATTTGAATTCCATATTGTTATTCATGTTTATTTTCATGTTAATTTTACGTAAGTCAAATCTATGTATAAACTCTATTTGTTATCTTTTGGATATGATTTATATTTGTACTTGTTGAGCCCATCTAGCTCATCCCAATTGACACAGGTTATGATGGGTTGATGTGGCATGAAGGTGATTCAATTTTGATGAAACTAGTGTTGAAGAAGAGAAATGAGAATCTTATGTTTCAATTGTTTTGAGACTTATATTCAGATGAATGTAATAAATACCTTTGTGATGGATTATGATGTAATAGGATTGTTTTGAACTTGGAGGTTTATATTGTGATGGGAGTATATGATCATGGGCTCTTTTGTTTTATGCTTATGGTGATATGGATGTAGAATAGATTACTTTTGTGTACTTTATTCAATTGATGGACTTAAATGGTTATGTGTTATTGACTCCACTGCATACTATCATTAATAGAACGTAAACGGTAATGCTTTAATGGTTCTTTTATGCTTCCGCTATTGTTAAGGTAAAGGTTTAAATGAATGTGTTTTGAAATGTATGGCTTTATGCGATAGGGAATATGGCATTATGCAAAAAGGATCTTCTCTTGCCACCTTATGACCTGTTAAAGTCCTGTCTAACAGGTGGTAGAAGATGATTGGCGGGAAAAAGTGAAATGCATTTTTCAAAAATTGTAATTCACTTTTTCCTTCTAATAATGTCCTACCACCTGTTAGACAGGACCTTAATAGGTCATAAGCGGCAGGAGAGGATCTGCTCTCCGCATTATGGCATTAAGATTTTCAAGGTTCAACCAAGGCTTAGCTCAAGACCCCATTACTTGTTGTATTTGGTTTGGTATTGCTGCTGCACATGACTGAGAAAGTCTCCTGGGCACTGTTCACCCCTCCTGTCACATTATAAGAGCTGGCCATGCCCAAAGTCGTTAGGGCCCTGAGGATTTGGTGCTTAAAGAACGCCTTAAGTCCACCCTGCATCAGGGGCAGACACATCAGTGTCGAAAAATGAAAATCACCTCTCAAAAATCTTGAATTAGCACCATGTGTTTGGACAGACCTTAGGCGCTCTCTAAGAGGGCACACCGTATCCCAGCCGATTCTTGTTGGGTATTTTTGTTTGACAACTGCTGGTTCAAACCCGATAAGAAGCAAGCAATATCTGAGTTAAGCTTGAAGATGGAAGTCCTTTTTCGACAATGAAGTAAGAATAAGCTCATGAGGTTATTATCCTAGTTAGGATCCACTCTTTTACAGTGAATCGGTGGTAAGGTTTGTTTGTAGTGCAACTCTTTTGCTTGTAAGGAAGCGAAGAATAGAAAACCAGTTCCCATCACTTCTAGCTTGTGTTCTTAATTCCTATGCTTTTCTTTCCTTGTTTTCTCGACTTCAAAATGGATCAAGAATGCCAAATGCAGATTGTTTTTTATTTTTATTTTCCAGCACATCACAGGCTTATACATATGCTAGACCATAAAGTTGATCGATGAATCTATTATTTGGATGGTTATGATCATCCAAACACTATTAAATCTGTAGCAATCCATGAGAGGGCCTAACACTTGTAAGGGACCACGATTGCACGTGGGCACATAGAGCATTGAACTTGGATGCCCACGGCCTGCCTCAAAGACAGCTAAATCCTGATGCCTGCCTCAAAGACAGCTAAATCCTGAGAACACCCAGGAGCATATCCCATCTTTGCCCTCATACATGGAGCCTAATAAGTCAGTCCAAGCACACACCAAATCTCCAATATATCACACGGTTTAACTCATTTTAAAGTTCAAATCTGGGGAGTTGCAAGCCAACTCCAGAATAAAGTTCAATATTTTCAACACCGTATCTTCCTTTTTCCACATTTTCACCGCTGGTTAAAACACCTTGACAAAACTCTTCCAAGTTTATATTACAATCAGTAAGACCCTAATCAAGAAACAAAAAATTTTCAAATAGCAAATTAAAAAGAAAATAAAGGTAGGTCAGCCTCTACTTCTTACATTACATCAGCCTGCAAAAATATTTCTTGGAGTTATAGACAGCTCTGGAATGATTTCACTTTCAACTTGTAGATGGAGGAGGCGGTGGTGGAGCATTGGGTGGTGGAGGTGGTGGCATGGACATCTGAGGTGGAGGGAAAGGCCTCCCAGCCAGTTGCTGAGGGGGCGGTGCTGGCCGCCAAACAAGTGGTGGTGCACCCATACCCATGGGTGGTGGGGGAGGCCTTGAAACCATTGTTGCTTGCTGTGGAGGGGGAGGTGGTGGCATATTTGGTGGAGGTGGTCTTACAGGAGGTCTAAACTGCTGATGTGGAGATGGCATGACAGGTGGCATGACCAATTGACCCTGTTGCTGTGGCTGACCTGGCCAAGATGGCAGCCCTGACATTTGCACTGGAGGTGGAAAGGCCCCACCTTGTGGTGGGGGAGGGCGAAGTGGTGGCATTTGCCCAGGAGGCATGGTTCCATTTGTGAACGGGCGGGGAGGGATTGGGCCCCCCATGGTACCGTTAGTTTGAGGACCATTCGGGATAGGAGGTCCACTTGCAAACAGGGTGTGGGGCCTGTTTTTCTGTGTGCCTGGATTACTTGCGGCCAAGACTCTCTCTGCATGTCATTAGTATAAAAAATAAGCCATATTGTCTAGAAATACCATGAATCTAATCCAAGCTGATTTAGTTGGCCCAGGAAATGTCTAAAAAGCAGAAACTTAATCCACAATGACGTAATGATATAGAAATCAGCCATTTGAGCTAGTCCAGCACTCTGGCCGAGCCCATAGGTGTATAACAAATTTTGTAGTGAATAGTAACATTAAGGAGGTAAAAAAGAAAACCGTTACCTGCTGGAGTACCATGACGCTCCCCTTTAGTGTCTTTCTTGTATGCATAGGACACTGTTATTTGACGGTTGCAAAGATATTGGCCATTCATGGCCTGTGGTACAACAAAGAAAGAAAAAGGAAGTTGATAACTATACAAACCATTCATGGCCACTTTCAGAATATGACTAAAAGCAAAAGGTAAGTACCTCAATAGCTGCATCAGAAGTCTCAAAAGAGTCATAGCTAATAAAACCAAAACCACGGGAATTCCCAGTCTCAGGATCTCTCATTATCTGAAAAGGAAGAAGTCTTACATCAGAGATAAATTACAAGTAAGCTGCCCCAGAGACAATTTTACAAATCAATACATCATTAAGGCTTATTGATGCCAATGAATAATTAGAGAAACATTGAGGCTAACTTGTCAACAAAAGAGACTAATTGTATTAGAATGGGAGCAGGGGAGGAGCCCTTTTCTCTACTTGTGCCCAGCACACAAGGCACTCCGGTATGGGGCTGGGATTAGGTACGGAAATCAGTTTTTGCTGAAGTATTAGAATGACATCGGGGGCTGACACATCAGTGCTGAAAAGTGACTGTCAC
>JAOXJP010038710.1:0-16495 GCA_025762735.1 Platanus orientalis
CCCTCTTCTCGGTTAGAGAACCAACTCAACAGACTATCCTTTCTACACCATTACAAATGTTACCATTTTGAAAAAGAAACAAAAAAAAAGAAAAAGAAAGAAGAAAGCATGCCAAGCTTTAATCAATAGAATTTTGATTACTTTATAGAACTTATTTAAGACTTGTAAAAAAAATTGTTTTTGTTTTTTTACAATTAAACGAATGCTCTGACAGCATTCTTTCAAACTTTTGATCTAGGCCACTTGTCAGAACCAAGCATAGCCTGGATATTACATATCCTTTAAAAAAAAGGAATTCACTACACTTTCCAACCCAGTAAAAACAATTAACCCAATAACTTTGCTACAATAAAAGATTTGAAGCATGTTAACAAAAAAAAACATAGGACAGCTTCTAGAAAAAGTATTTCAGTTGCTTCTATATATCAATCACAATGTTAAAAAGTTAATATCATGCACATTTCTCATTTATAATTTTGATCTCTCTCTGTCTCTCTCTAAAACATTTAACCCGATAATCAGACTACAATAAAAGGTTGGAAGCATTTTTAACCCAAAAAAAGGGTTGAATCAGCTTCCAGAAAAAGCATTTCAGTTGCTTCTACATATCAAACGCTATGTTAAAAAGTGAATATCATGCACATTTTTTTCTCAGTTATAATTCCCCTCCCTCCTTTTTGCTCTTAAAAATACCAAGAAGTAGCTGAATGATTTGCTCAGAGCTCTAGAGTTTCTTTGTTCTTAGAGATCCCCACTAAGTTCTGCGCTCCTTCTTTACATTCAATAAACTGTAGTCTAAAAATAAATAACAATCACCATACAGTGTATGTATGAATTTATTATGGCTAAAAGTACAGGCTTTGATATTAAATAAACAATTTGCTAATTAGACATACAAGCACATGCAAGTGTCACCCGGCTATCAACACTGCAAAGCCAGATACCTATAATGTCAACTGTAGCTCCAAATATCCCATTCCTACATCAATGTAATTTAAAAGATTGCCTAGAGGATGCAATATCTTTTCTTTAAGAGAAGGTTACATATAGCCACTCACTGGCTTGTCAAGCAATCCACATACCAAACAAAAACAGTGGAATGGAGGGCAAGCTTCAGATACAGCTAATGCATTTCTTGAGAATTGCAAAAGGCACTTACCTAGCAGAACTGGTAAGGTACAAGCATGTCCTTTTGTAGTTTGTAGCATCGACATGTTCAATTAGCGTATCAAGGTCTTCAACCTGGAGCCACTTCGAAGATTTAAACCATACCTTTCCAACTCAGCAAAGAAATGATATTAAAGAAAATGAGACATTGATAATACCTCCATTAGAAGATCTACAGCTTCAGGTTCAAGATTGTGCTGCAACATAAAGACAGAAAATATAAATATATATGTATAAATAATTACTGAAGTATTCTACCACATCTGCGCTACAAATAAAAAAGTTTCATAGCATTGAAACCAGATGAACTGGTGAAATAATTCAGTTAAATATCAACCACTAAATATCGAACAGGTGGTCATAAAATAGGAGTGCTCAGAAACCTTCAAATGAAAAGCAACAATTTGTCCAACAAGCACCATCAGATCTGCTATTGAGGCCTCATCTATCTGTGGAGGTGAAGGCAAAAGAAGAAATATAGAGTGATTAGACAAAGATCTCACAAACTAAAGAACATAACATTGCATAGTGGAAATCCACACAAGTAACTTAGACAAAGGTACATGTGTCATTGCCAGCCACAAATACAGTACTAGGATCAGAATAGACTTAGCAAGAATTCCCAATAGAAAACAGTGAAGCGACCTTGAACTCAAGATGGAACCCAAAAGGGAATCCATGGAGTCCACTGAGCCATCTGACCACAGCAGAGTGGTCAAACATGTCGTGCAACTGCAGTACAGCATCTACAGTCCCCATGGTTTTGGAAAAAATTAGTTCCTCCATCTATGTTGCCGCACGAGTAGTGATGCGGACTTTGTCAAGAGACTTATGTATGTGCCTCCCCATAAGAAGGCACAATTCAAGACACGTAATTTGTGGCCTATTTAGTATTTAGGTGGGTTTTTTTATGTAACAAGGCCTTTTAATGGCCAGGGATTTATTTAAAAATATTTAGGTCTTAGGGAATCATATGTTTTCTCTCTTGTTTTCTCCATTTCTTATCTCTTTCTCATTTTCTTTCTTCTTTCGGGTTTTCTGCTTTTCTAGTTTCCTTCAATAAACCCAAAAACAGGAAACTTGCATATATAGGTTCACACACCAAAACTCATCTAAATTTGTTGAAATTTGGAATAGTGGTGCAACTTGAACCCAAGAATCATCTTGTCAGAGTGCATAATTTTCTGATGCACTGGCAAGGGTATTTTGGTCATTTCACACCACTGCACAGTTTTTCCAGAATTTGAAAATTTACCCTCTTCCCTCATTCAAGTTATTGATTCGACATCAAGTAGTTTGGTCATTAATGTTTATTTGTTTATTTATTTTCTGGTTTAGGTCAACATATCATGCCAAGTTAGTTTCCTTCTGTTATCGGTTAGTTTAAAGTCATTTGGGTTAGCAATATTGTGAGTTTTGTAGTTTTAATTCTAATTTAACTCTTCATTTTTGAGTTTGAGTTGAACAATGCATTGAAATTAGAGTCCAAGTACTAGGATATTTTTTTTTTGGTAATTTGGTCCAAGTACTAGGCTGAATATCGTGTTAGTAGTTTAAATTAATATAACTCCATAATTTGTGATTAATGCACTGAAATTAAAGTCCAATTACTAGGTTGGGCGTTATGGAGAACTTTGTTTTTGCTTGCTGGTTTCATGCAGATTCCAAATGCCTTCTATTTCCATAAAGTAATGATGCTTTCAAGACCTCTTTTTCTTTAATCATCCTTTATTTGTAATTATATGCTGAGAATTTATATAACCACAAGCTTAAACATATATTTCCCCTCATATACTACCAATACTCTTGCTATTAGCCCTCAGCCAATTTCCTACTTACCTATTAGCATCATCATCCCAAACTTGCTTCAGTTTTTACAGGCCAAGACCAAAACTACGTCACAACCACCCTTAAAAAATAGCTAAATTTATCACAGAATTCTTCTGTGATTGGTGACAACTTCAGTATTTTACCTTTCTATACACCTCTAGACTCAGAATCAACAGCTCCTTGATAACCCATGGTTGGCCTATACTTCTACTCCTTTGAAAACCTATTTCTCTCAAAAGAGCCAGCATCATACAGGTAACTAGAGTACCCAACTTGAGAAAAAGAAGCAGTTTACAATTGAATGAGCATTATACTTCCCAGATACTAGTTCATCTAAGACAAAAATGCATCTGGATGTCAATGATATATAATTGGTATACAAACACCAACAAGAGGGGTGATGTAGGATATCCAAGAGATGGATTCCTACAAGGTTAAGGATGATTTCAAAGCTTTCGGTTAAGCGTTAGGATTTATGTTAAGGTTTAAGGAAGTCTTAAATTAATTGGAAAGCCTTTGAAAGGCCCTAAAATAATATGAGAAGGGAATTTACTAGGTCATAATTAATTCAAGAGAGAAAAGTATCCAGCAAGTAGAATTAAAGGGAAGAAAGAACAAAAGGATAAGAAGAGATTAATGTAAAGATGGAGAAATATAAAGGATAAGGTCGTTGTAAAATTTTCAGATTTCAAGAAGAAGAAAAAATAGAGATTTATGATTCTTGAATGAAAATATTGCGGAAAACTAAAATCTACAGCACGTATGTAAAATAGGAAGTAGAAAAACAAGATTATAAGAGAAAACAAAAAATTTTCTTTGCAAAAAATAAAATAAGAAGATGGTGTAAGGAGAGAAATACTCACCTAAAATGTGGGTTTGGAGGAGATACCAGCCATATGGCTTTTTTAAGAAATTCTCAAATCTTTATTTTAGCACAACCGGTCGTACAAGAGGTCTTAGAATCTATTTATAATATAAAAAATGAAATTAGACCAAAATACCTCTCCCTGTATAGGCAGCCCAAAAAAGATTCTGAAAAAATCTTAACACACTCCTAAACTACTCTAATTTAATTTTATCCCCCTCACATGGCTCATATAGCCTTATTACATTAAATTCACCAAGAAAACCCTCCTAAAACATTAAAAAAAAAAAACAGTAAAATTAAAGACAAATCATGTGGACAGCATGTAGATCACTTGGGTTTCCTGGAAAACCTTGGTCTTGGCTTCCACAAAGGTTTGAATTTCTCAAGCCATGATAATGCTACCGCATCAGGGAGGGGGGGATAAGAAGATTTTTCACAAAATATATGTTAAGCTCCTCCTGACTTCATATCTTGACCTGCCATTGTGTGCATCATACAAAAAGACAAATATGGCATTCGGTATTGGAGAGAATTCAGAAGAGGTTGGCAGGATGGAACGGTATGTACCTCTCTATGGGTGTAAGCTTACTCTTATAAAGGCAGCTGTCTTAAGTAGCCTCCCCACCTACTTTCTATCCAATGACAGTGCAATGCTATTTATTTATTTATTTTGATAAAAGACAATGCAATGCTATTGAAAAGATACAAAGGGTTTTTTTTTGTGGCGGGGTGGAAGAGGGTGGATATGCATCATTTGGTGGAATATGAATTAAGTCGGCAAATCAAAGAGCGAAAGGGGATCAATATAAGAAGAATTACATTGAGAGCGAAAGGGGATCAATATAAGAACAATTACATTGGTAAATAAAGCTCTTCTGTTGAAATGGTTATGGTGTTTTGAGAAAGAAAAGAACAGATCATAGAAGCAGGTAATCATAGCAAAATACAGCATGGCAAATACATGGGAAAGCAGGCAGGTTGTATGGCAGAGTATGGTAGAAGCTGCTGGAAAGGCATGATGTCCTAGTGCAACAGTTGCAAAGATGGAATCAGCATATAGGTGGGACAGGGACCAACACTAATTTGGAAGGATCAATAGTGTTCCATTCTTCCATAGAAAAATGAATTCCCAACCATATTCAACATGACCTGCAATAACACAGAAATGATTGTGGATTGCCTGTCCACAAGAGGAGGTTACACATGACATGCAATAACACATCTAAGGAGAACCTTGAATGATTGAAAGATTGATGTGTTGGCAAACCTCTTTGGAATTTTGTAAAATGGGTAGCAACAAGATCAACTAATCAAATATTTTGACAGTGGATAACTGGAGGAAGAAGGGTCGCATCCTTCCAAATGATTGCTTATGGAAGATAGAACATCAATGGAACATCTTTTGTTTCATTGCTCATTTGCTATCATGACCTAGAAAGAAAAAGAAGTTCGTGCTACTATAAGACCTCTAAACTCCTCCCTCAGGACACTGTTGCATTGCCATGGAGACGGGGTAGCCCCGACTTCCATAGGTCCTTGGTTCGACCTCCTAATGAGAATTGAGGTCCTTGTGCGGAGGAATAGGATGCCGTCTTGGCTGATTTTGGTGTTTCTTGGGTAGTTCCCAGAGATGTAAAAGCTCTTACGGAAGGCTGGTGAACAAATGTGCTTAGTAAGGGAGGATGTATTTCACTGCAGTATGTTGGTCCATCTAGCAGAAAGAAATAGTAGAACATTCAACCATTACGTAGTAGAGCCAGCACATAGAGTATTCCAGAAAGCCAAAAAGAGATGTTTCTTATGGACCTAGAGTGAATTAGAAATTTTAGGGCATGAGTTCGAGACTTTACGGAAGATTGGGGCAATATAGTAAGATGGGATTCAAGTGTGTAATAGTTGTTTATGAAGCAAGTGGGACTGTTTAATTAGTTCCATTTTGTGCATCTTGGTATAGCTATTCTTTAGCTTCCTCCTTCTGTATATTGTGAAGGAATTCTCTTCCCTGTATTAATGACATTCTCTTATACATCCGATTCCAAACTTAGCAATCAAGAAAAATTAGATTTCACACTTAAAAAAATAATAATTCAATTCCTAACCTGTCGCTTTGTGTACTCCTGTGAAATTTCTCCAGCAAGATTCCTGGTTATAGATAGATAATTAATTAGTGATGATGTAGTACTATTCCTCATACGTGGAGGACGCCATCACAAAGCATGACACTAAAAGTCAGACAGCCATTTACAAATTAGAATCCTTTGCACAAAAATAAATTAAAGATAAAGATCTACAATCTGCAAATAACATCAAATGCATGCCTTCTAACCAAAGAATGGTTAAGAGAAAATCAGATGCCTACAAGCGAAAAATGTCCTAATTGTGGCATAAGCCAGCCAAGTTGGTCCAAACCATGGTTGCAAGGAAGCTTGTTTGGGAAGAAGCTTTCCATTTTGCTTTCCCAAGTAGTGGGAAGCACGCTTCTGGGAAGCTAATTCCATTCCATTTCCCCAAAAAGTGGAAAGTACGCTTCCCATGTTAACATGGGAAGCACGGTGAAGCGAGTGGGAACTATTTAGGGAAACGAGCGGAAGCCTCTGGTGAAGCAAATAGAAACGTATGGAGAATCAAGTGAGAAGTGATCCAAGAAACAATATTGTATTTTATTTAATGTAAACCCTATGCTGTTAGCGTTGAATAAAATATTATCTATGAGATTTAATAATGATTTTATAGGAAAAAAACCCTATGCCAGTAGCATTGAATAAAATATTATCTATGAGATCTAACAATGATTTTGTAGGGAAAAAAAGATTTAGTATTGAATTTATTGTTTATAGTATTTTATTCCAATCCAATAAAAAAGATTCAAAACCGATGGTTTTTATACAGGGTCTTCCACAGTCTAACTCTAAGATGTAAGTTAACTACAAAAATATTATGTATGGTAAAATCTAAAGTGGTTTGCATATTGATTTATATGTCATGATTCTTTGTTGCTTGCATAGTATAACTTTTAGGTTTTTTAGTACTTTTTTAAAGTTAATTCGCTTTGTTGTATTGTAGTTGAAATTATTAATTGTAATTTATAGTTATTTACTTTATTATGTTTTTTGCTTCTCGCTTCCTAAGGATTTATTGAGCCTTGCTTCCTACTTCTCACTTTCGCATCTTGCCACTTTCACTACTCTCACTTAACAATGGTCCAAATATAATTAAATCACCTCGGTTTTGAATTTTATTTTATAGGTTGCTCATGGAAGTAACTTGGCTTAGACTTATATTATTAAATGTAAATTTTCAAGCAACACAACTAATTCGGAGACTTGTACCAAGCTGACCTAATTGGTGTCATCTTCATCCTCATTGTGAGTTGCAACTTACGTGCCTACCTCAAGGCTGTACACAAAATTTAAAAAAAAAAAACTTAGGCCATGACCCTCCAAAGAAAGAATTGAAAAGCTAAACTCCTTTCTTAAAGCTATTTAAATGAAACTAATCTTTAGGACTAAGTTGTCTGAATAAACAAAGTGCAACATTGAGGGCCTGTTTGGATGTTGAATATAGACTTATCCAATTTGCACCATCCAATCAAATCAGTTTTTCAATAAAAAGAGGACACACAAACAACCAACTGCCAATCCAAGGGAAGGTAGGTTCTGATGGATTTTTCTATTTTGAGTCTTAGGATTACAACATTATCTACCAAAATAGTGTTTGACACAATTTTTGTTCAAATAAGAGCGACCAATTACCAATCTTACAGTTACAGTTTATGAAATTGATATTTCCATGTTCACTTCAAGTGTGCCCAGACAACTTGCTATTCTATGTAAGATAGGTAAATAAACCAACCATTATAGCAGTTTTTTTTTCTTCACTCCATATATCCATTTCCTTGCAAAGTTGAAAAACTTGAAATTTGAATCAGACTTAACTAGGACTTTGGCCAAACATGATAGTCAGCCAACTCACCCCTGTTAAACTAATATGTCCTCTTGTGCTTATAAAATTTAAAAAATAATGAAATGTAACCCAAGTGAAAGGCATAGAAGATATGAAATCAAGATCAGAATAAAGATATAATTAAATTTTACAAGTTATAAATTATCAGGAAAAAAAATTTATAAGCTATACTTGATCGAATGAAGAAATGCAACAAAATTTACATCATGCCTATACCATATACCTCCTGTAACAAGTCATAGATTTGGTTCTGGTTTCACTAGAATAAACTCAAAGTTTAGGAGCTTCTAATTGATCACATGGTTATCAAAATTGCCACCGGAAACAACTGACTCATCCAATTTCCTCTATCCATTGGAACAAGTAAAGGAACTGGTAGGTCTAAAAAAGCAAGTCTACGTAATAGTTTTTGAAATCCATATAGTCATGATGAAAATGATTTTTATAAGCCATGATAAACTCTGAAGCAATAGTTAAGTTCTTCTTATATACATACAAAGGAATAAATAAATATATATTATATAAATAGCATGCACCAGTAGATCACAGTGCAATACCCATGAATATTAACATAATTGTATTCTACCAAGTCAAAAGTTGCTTACCTCACATACTCATGGCCCCATGAACCAATATCTCCCTCTGAACCTAATAACCTGTACTTGAGACTCTCCTGTGAGAATTAATGAAACAAAAACAATCAATTAACAGATAACCATAAAAGGATAGGTTTACAAAGGACTAACACATAGTGAAACAGAAGTATATAAACTAAAAGGAATAAAATATAGCTCATTTCATTCATGATCAAACTATTGTACTGGAAAGGATCCACCAGATTTGGAATAGCAAATATTTTAACAGAGAGATTATAACAATGGGCACTGCAAATAAGGATATATGTGTAGTAACTAAACACAAGGGATGACGATCAAACTGAACAAAAGATACAAAAGCATAGTCTCACAAATAGTTTTTGCTTACTTGCTTACTTTCCTTACTTTCCAACTTTTAATAAAATTTTGTTTTCTCATCAAAAAGAACTAAAGGAGAAGTAACTTTTCCACCGCTCTTTCCTATTTCTTGTCATCTTTTCCTAGTTGTAATTCAATAATAACTTATCAAATAATGTAGAAAATATCATACGAAAAATGTCACCATCACATAAAGACAATGATCTAATCATCACATGGACCATATAAACTTTGGAATTTAAATAAGAAAACTAAAAATATCATTGTGAATTAACAACACATACCCGTTCTCCTTCAGCAGACATAGTCAAGGCCAAAACTGAAAGTATGTCGGCAAGGTATTTCTGCAATTAATAAGAAAAAAAAATTTGGCGGCCACATAAGTGGCATATTTCTCCAAACAAAACAACGGAAATACCCAATGAGACAATTAGTACCTTCAGAGATGAATCTTCCATTGTTTCATAATAAGCTTTCAAAGTCCCATAGTGAGGACGAAGAAACTTCAACGGCTTAGGAACTGATGTCATGGAACTCGTCGAGGTTCGGATCTCATGCCTACAAGAATAAGAATATGTATTGGATAAATAAACAGTAAATAAGAGTTGTTTCATACATATATCGCTGCCTGACTACACCATATGCATATTTGTTTACAATCAATTGATGCAGTCATATCCATGAAAAATGTAAAAATAGCCAACAGAATAGGAACAGTTATCAGTACATATAGAAAACAGTGTTAAGGAAGAACATGAAAGCAGCAAAAGCACTTCACATGCTGATGCACAGGTGAAAAAGTTTACATGCCTAATATAGATGTCAAAGATGGTGAATGACAACCTAGGGGCTGTTGATTCCTACGGGTGAGGGCCCAAAAACAACTGAAAATAACAACTAGATCAAGAATTAACTCAAAACAAGGTTCTGGAAAATCTGGGCAGCAGATATGAAATGACTAAAATACCCCTGCTGCCTTGTCAGAAAGGTCTGAAATTTGGCAGGCTAATAGAGGATCTATAAGTGAATTTTAGGTTAATATATATGAATGACCAGGCCGTCTCAAAAAATCCAGCAAACAAAACTTTAAAGAACTAAGATTAGGGTACTAGAAAAATCAGCAAATCTACAATAGACTCAAGTGAATTGTGGGGGTTTTAAATGAGTAACAGATAGACAAAAAAACCTGAGAGAGAGAGAAAGAGAATCAAAAGGCCTTACTTTAGGTGGGGCGATTTTGACAAAGAATATGCCCAGAAAAACCTCGGCCATGGGGTTCAATATAGACCTGTTGTAATCATTAATTCCAACAGCTATCGATACTCCCTTTCAAGACTTTATCATGATTTATAATACTTCCAATTGTATGCAGTAGCAAGTAATGATCATGAACTATACGAGAGATATAGATAGAAGAAGAAGAAAGAAGAAAAAGAGAAGAAGAAGAAGGAGGGAGAACCAAACAACACCAACTGATTGGGGTTATTAATGGCACCAACCCCTAGAGAATTCACACAACACCAACCGTGAGAAAAAAGAATAAAACACAAATTTTTATTTCATCAATAATAATTTCAATCGTTAGGCACTAGGCCCCTTTATAAGTTTACAAGATTTGGGAGTTTAAAAATTCCTAATAAGAATGAGAAATGAAATAGGGGGGATAAGATATCCCCAAAAAGGTCTTATACCCAAAAAGGCCAACAGCCGCACGGGCTAACATTGTGTGATGATCTCTAACAATATTTCCCACCCTCTCTCCATCTCTTATATAGTCTCTATGTCAATCTGGAAATGATACATGCACCAATCCTGACTTGGTTGTGATGCACGAGTTCAGCAAACTTTTCAAGATTTCAGTCAATAAAAAGCCAGCACGTATTGTAATTGGTGAAGTTAGTAATAAAAATCTGACTTCTGAGAAGGCAACAAACAAAATAATAGAGCGGGATGCAATAGCAACCTAGAAATTAAAAACAGTTTTAAAGGATGAATTTTTCGTATTTTTTACAATACAGAGATATTTTGACAATCTGATGTGTAGCAAAGAAAAAGTTTAAAAACTGTCATAGTTCCTTGGGATAAAACAAGCTTGTCTTAAAGAAAGATAAGAGAAGATTCTTACTTACGGGTGTATCTTCCAAGCATATTCTCAAAGTGCTACTAAAAATTCTGATGCTAAGATCCAAAAACTGAAGGACCTAAGATGTATTAACCAAACCTTATCGTGAATGTGTCAAAAACCAATTACTATAATGCTAATTTCATTCCTACGAAACTAGAGAAACCTCTTTGGGTCAATTCTAGTAAAGAGATGATCCGAAAATCATGTCTATTTGTAGCTGAAAATTTCACCAAGTACTCAAAGCCAAATAGTTTGTGCCCCCAAAGTGCACTTTCGTCCATGAAGAAAGTAGACTTTGCACGTCATGATTTTAAGCGATTCCAAATTCCCCATCTGAATTTCATCTTAATATTCAAGTTAGCAATCAAAAGACATGCTGAACATTGACATGGCATGAAGAAAGACAAGAGAAGCAATGGATTAATCACTTTGTCCTGACTATCATTTAATCCTCCTACATTTCAAATAACTTTAAAGACGAGATTTTTCCAATGAGGGAAAATGATGAGGGTCGCAAAACAGTTTATAATTAAATTTTGTATGCCCAAAAATCTCATAACTAAAGCCCATCAAATTCAGTCCAGCAGGTCCAAGAAAAAACCATGAGTCCACAGTTCTACTAATTTTAGCATTTGCTTAATTCTGATTCTTGATTATCATGTTTTTTAGAAAGTTATGTCTTCATTTGTTTTGTTTTTACTTAGTTTCTACGTTGGTTTAAGAGTCATACTCGTGGTGCAATCTTAATTCTGTCATTTTCTCTAGACCTTTAAAAGGAAAGGAGAGACAATATTAAAATGAAACTTCGGCTTAATGGTTTGATGTGATTCTAAGCTTTGAAGGTGTTGATACCTTCAAACCTACAAGGTATTTGACTCTCTCCTTCACCTTTTCTCTTATTGCTTAATTTCCTATTTATCTATATTCTGGATTTAATCATTCATGAAACCTTAATCCATAGTTCCATTAATATTTTGATAAATTCTTCTAAAATATCAGTTGACTATCTTACACCATCCCATCCTTTCGATTTCTATTAGTTATAGTAGTTCAATATGCATTCTACTACCCCCACAGATGCAAATAAGTAGTCGTTTCAGATTTAAAAATCAACTTGTTAAGGCTGTGTTTGGCAGCCACCTATAATGTAATCATTTCATTTGTGTTTCCCAAGTCTTTTATAGCCACATCAGGATGATTTATAATGAACTCATTCAGATTTGCAGCAATTTGTGAATGATAACATAAGCCATTTCATTTTATAGAAAAACCTAAGATGACTTCGTTAACAACTGTGGTTAACAAATTAGGATAAATTTGAATGAGTCCATTAGGAACCATCACCTCATGGCTACAATTGGCTTGAGAAACTCAAATGAAATGATTACATTACAGGTGGCTGCCAAACAGGCTATTAATTTGTTTCAGTTTCTGATTTCTCCAATTAGTGAACCTTAAAAAATTCAGTATATTATCCCAAAACTGGATTACAATTGCTGATTTCTGTTAATCAATAAATTTTCTGATTAATTTCTCTGTTACCCATCAATTCGTGCTATTCCATTCAATTGTTAATTCCTCTTTCTCAAATCCAAACCGATTACGTTTTCCCATAGCTGTATTTTCTTCACCCTTTATAATTCCTACATCACTTTAGTTCTTCTTTAGTTTTTCCGCCTGAAACAAAACTAAAGCAAGCGGTAATGAAGCCACAAAAAAAAAAAAAAAAACCACAATTCTAAAAAATAATAAAAACACTACAAAACAGAAAAATATTAAGAGATTAGTAAAGTACCTCATGCTTTCCAGGGCGAGCTTTTGAACGCCCTGGTCTGTATCCTGAACCCTTTCCACATACAGCTCCAATTGCTGTTTCAAAGCTATATCCTCATCCGACTGCAATTAATGTGTACCAGACCGATCAGCTCACACGAAGAGCGAAAATCGATGACAGAAGAAAGGAAAACTTTTGAGAAAAAGGAAAAGTAGGGTTTGAACTTACAAGGTCTTCTTCCTTCTTCTCGTCCTTCTTCTTCTTTGGGTCTTTGGAAGGGACCTTCACAGAAGCCTCCTCCGGAGCTCCGGCCTTGCTAGGGTTTGGATCGATCGTCATGTTCAGAGCTCCAACACAGGAAAAAAGCAAGTGCTGAGAAGTAAGAAAAAGGAAATAGCTGGGTTTAGCCCACAATAGATCGTATTTATAGATACGCTAACTCGAAGGATGAAGATTCCGACTTGAACCGTAAGTTATGTTTTACAAACCGGTTTCTAAAGTCGCACCGTCTTGGACGAGCGCGCTTGGATGGCAAGACCGATTTTGGCAAGGTCAAGTTTGAGCCACTGTGTTTCAGAAATGGCCCAATTTGAGACCCAAGAAGTTTTCCCCAAACAAAACCCACTATCAGTCAGGCTTTATAAATTAGGCCCATGTTGAAGAAGTTTAGCCGTTTGGGTCAGTCCAAGCCTGGCTTATTTATATATTGAAACTTAAATCTAGATGTGGCAGACGTGGCAACCTTTTCCACACCAAAAAAAAAAAAAAAAAAAACAAGGCGTGGCAACCTTTGCCGGATCTGTGAACTTATACATTGCCAGAACTTTGTTTAGTTGTGGCGCAGTCTAGGATGGAATCAATGGACAGTTTAACCGATAATGGACCTGAGGCCCAAGCTGGGCAAGTAAAATTGGTGAATGACAATGTACCCAATGTCTTACCGAAAAAGAAAAAAAAGATGGGAGCAAATGCTGTCCACGATCTTGTATGTCCTACTGTGTCCACGACCACATGGTGACACATGATGATTTTTTGAATTTGGTGCCTCTTTTAAATAGGTAGCAAATGTTCATTTGGACACTTTTATGGTTTTAACCCTATATACCCCGTAAAATTTTACGGGTAACTATTTTTTCATGAAAATGAGTAATTCTGTTATGGTGATGTTATTCATAATGTGGATGATAGCTTTTTGTTTGTCCAAGCGAATTGGGTAGTGTTTTTTCGATTGAGGCTATGGAATGTTATGCAGCCCATTTAGGTCTTGTGAAAACCTGAATCTTGGAGTAAAGCGAATCATTTTGGTTGGAGATTCCAAGTTTGTTGTTTCCTACATTAAGGATGATCTTAACTAGTGTCCTTGGTCTGTTAAATGTTTGGTTCATGACTCTTATTTACTGACCAAAGACTTTGAGTAAGTGTCATTTTCATAGGTGGGGCATGCTAGAAATCAGGCTGCCCACAAGGTAGCTTTTTTTGGTTGTAATTCTCATGTGGTATCAGTTTGGAAAAGGGTTCCTATGGTTTGGTTGGAGGTAGGGCTGCAAATTATCTGGTAAAAAACCTATAATCGCCCGACTCCAATCCCGAATAAGCAATTTTGGAACAGTAAGGATCCTACCCATTTAAACATCTAATCCGTTAAACAAAATATTCGGTTTATAATGGACTGGATAAGGATCCACATCTATCCGATCCAGTAAATACCCAGATCAATTAAACCTCAGTATATATAAATATATGGAGAGAGATAGAGTGTAGACCATTGGATCAAAACCAATCAAACAATCCACACTAAAATCTAAATATGATTTTAGTTTTTTTTTTCAACCCTACTCTCATGCTTTCATTCTTGGCAACTCTTGGGCTCAACTCTTGGCCCTCAGCTCTTCTCCTCTCCCGTCATCTTTTAACTTGGTCTCAGGCTCAACTTTTGAACTGGCATTCTCATTCTTCGACTACCATTGGACACATTACCCATTCTCCCTCTCAGCTCTTGGCTCTCGGTACTTGGTTCTCCCGTGACCCATCAACATCATAACCCACTCGTAGGCAAAATGCTTGGAGACCGGAGAAATTGTAACTATTAAGGTGCTAAAGGATAGACGGTATAAGAATCATGACTTGCTGTTAATAAGCTCTATGGATCATCCAAATGTGATTTATCTTCAATTTCATCATCTGTACATTAGTGGAGTTGTTTTTGTAAAATACTAGTAGTATGCTACATATCTTTATAAACTCATTATTTATGTGTTTGAACTTTGATTTTTAAATCAAATAAGAGGGAAGATCTCAGAGAAAACACGTATGTTTTTAAAGAGTCTCTTTTCAATTCTCGTAATGATACCTTTTGCAATTTACATGTATGTTTTTATACATGGGAATATCTCTTATCACGTGGTCAAATATCTGTCTCTGGATATGATATCCAGTTATCAAAAATGGATTTAGAGACGGGTATGTTTTTATATGTCCCATTGGGTATCAGATAGGATACTAGATCTATGTTTATGTTAATGGATCAAATACTAGATCCATGTATATTCGATCTATTTACAGCCCTGGTTGGAGGAACTTATTTTCTCGGATGCAATGGCTACTAGGATCTTCGATCATGGATAGTTTTTTTTTTTCCTCTTTATAAAGTTTTTATTTACCCAAAAAAATCATTTGATTTTTATTTATTTATTTTTTATTTTTTTGCAATTTTAACCCTATGCACCTAATCATTGTGTGTAGGACAAGGTAGAACAGACAAAATTCTAGACAAAACATTTGTTCTTGAAAAGAAAAATAGTGTATAATTGAACATTATCCAACAAGGGAAGCAAAAAAAAAGGCAAGAGAAAATGAAGAAATAAGATAAATCCTTCATAAACCAGTTAGGTTCAAGGTGACCTGGTCCAAGCTAGAGCCATGTGCATGTTAAGGCCCAAATTTGATATTGCAATCATACACTAGCAATGAACCCGTGCGAATTTGCATGGGGAATATTACTAATAATATTTAATATTTTAATAAGAATTATTAATTATTTTAAAAAAAGTAAAGTAGCAAATTTTTTAGGGTGTTAATTTTTTTATATCAAAAAATAAAAATACAATATGTAATATATGATTAATTTTAAATAGTGAAAAGTTTATCGTTACCAAAAAAAAAAAAAAATAGTGAAAGAAAGAGAAATTTTAGTAAAGAAGTTTTATCTCTATTATTAATAGGAAGAGAGAATTTAAGAGAAAATGGAAATGTCCAAAATTATGTTTTAAAAACTGTAGGATAGAATTCACCCATATTAGTTTTCATAATTATTGTTTATTTCTGATCAAGGAAAGATTTATTATGAAATATGTCATAGATAGACTTTTCTTATTAAAGTAACTACAATATGTTCTATTGTGTGAAGACGGAGGCAATTGGTGGGCTCATCCAAATATAACAAATCAGGCTTCCCCAGGTAATCAAATTTTGTCAACAGCCAAGAGATAAACAACATTCTAGTACAGCTTATATATATCACAATATAATTAATAGTTTTTTATCAAAAAGAAAATATAAAAAAATATATTTAGCAAAGAAAATCTAGTTCACTTACAAACTTTTAGTGGGTTTTTAGGAGGAGTATTATAAAAAAAATGGGTTACCTTTATATTCTTCAATCGAATCAAGAGCAGCTTTTGAACCAATAGCTTGAGGCAACAGTATCCAAGGTCAAATGTAGATGAGGTAGAGGCACTTGAATTGTTGGCAGCAACAAGCAGATTTTGAAGAGTAGATATCACACTAGCCAGAAC
>JAOXJP010038721.1:0-16494 GCA_025762735.1 Platanus orientalis
CGGAATGGCGTAACAGGATTCATGTAGCCGACCCCAAATAGTTGGGATAAGGCTGTTTGTTGTTGTTGTTGTATCTTTGACATTTCGTTTAGTTTGCTGCCACCAATTTCATCATTACCTACTCAGGCCCACTTATGGAATACATAGCACTCTAACCCTTTGTCGTCCTTGATGATTTGAAAGATATAGTAACTGTTACTGCCCTGAGGATTTAGTAGGACCACCTGAGGTCACCCTAAAGTAGGATTGACATTAGGGGCCAACACATCAGCACTAAAAAATGAAAAGCATCCCCCAAAAAATGAAAGTCACTTTTTCGGCGCTGATGTGTCGCCCCCTAATGTCAGGCCTACTTTAGGGTGACCTTAGGTGGTCCTATCAAATCCGAGGCGCTGTTAATGCCAGTTGATAATAGGTCAAACAAGTTCAAGGTTGTATTGTAGATAATATTCCCATCCTCAATAATGTGGCCTGAATGTTGCATGCCAGAGGATTCATGTACAGCACTTCTCCCTTGAACTTTCACAGAGACCATGCTTGAAGCTTCACCAGTAGCTTCATTCTTATATTGGTCAAACAGAAGTCTCTTCTTCCTTTTGATACATTCAACCAGATAATTGATGCGGGCATTGGAGCTCAAGTGGGATCCACACATGGAGGAACATCTTTAGGACACATGATGGAGCTTTTTAGTTTAGTATTAGAGTCATTATTGAGTTAGTTTACTATTTTAGTTGATATTTCATGAGTTATTAGAGTCTAGGACAGGAAGGTCATACGGTTTTTGTTTTTAGCACTTTTAGGAATAAGGCATTGTTGCCAAGGGTATTTTCTTAATTTTAGTAAGTCAACAAGTCAAAGTGGGGCTCTCTTAGAGTGTTGGTCGAAATCATCTAAAAGAGCTTGATTTTGGAAGCTTTTGTTTTTAGAAAGTCAAGTTTTTGGTAGGTTTGAGTTTAGGAAAGTCTTAGGTAGCAAGTAAGCTAGTAGTTTAGGCTTTTCTAATTTGGTTTCTTGTTATTTTCTTGAGTTTGTGAGCCAATAAATAGGGCTGCACGTTTATGCATGAATGAATGAATAAAATTTCCAGTTTTTGCTACCAATGATGTGGGCTGCAATCTCTCTTCACGTTTTGTGCCTTAGCTTGAAGCCTTAGTAGGGATGTCTTAGGTAGTGGTGTAGGGATTACTCCACCGTGATGAAAGGATTTCTCCACAAGCTACATCTTCTATCTTCCTATTTTTCTTCTATCTTTATTCTACTTTTCGCTTTATCTTTCTTTCTTCTTCGTATCTTTTTCTTCTCTTTTTTTTTCCTTCTTCAACTTTTCTTCTTGCTGTTTTTCTGTTTTGCTATTCAAGAAATTATAAATCCCTTTCAAGAATCAATCTTGGTTGATTTTCTTGATTCTCTTTAAGGTTTTCATTCCCCCATAAGTTTACTTTCTATCCACATAGGTTTCTTGATTTTCCCATAGTTCTTGATCCATAACTTATTGGTTATTTTCTGGTTTCTTGATTTAAGTGTGTGCAGCCTGAGTTTTTACATAATTTAATATAGCTAGAAATCTCAAAATAACCTGAAATTTGGCATACATATTCCGCATACACGTCAGAATCATCCCATCAAATTTCAGAAAATTTTTACACATGATTAGGGATATTTTGGTAATTTTGGATTTCTGCCAATAGATTATAGAATTGCCCTTTTGGGTTTCTTTCTTCACTTTTCTCCGTCTTTTCTTATTTCAATTCATCTAAACCCCACTAATCAAGTTTCCTCTTCTATTTTCATTAATTATTGATTACTTAAAGTGCACTTAAAGTTATTCTTGGTTCTTTAACCTTATTCTTGTTTCCGCTACATAGATTATTGGCTATCATTCTACATCAACTTTGGTATCAAATCCATCGTGCTGCATCAATTTTGGTCTGAGCTTGTGTGCTGCATCAATAATCCTCCCTCACAATGGGTAATTTCATCCTCCTTGCTTTTCTGATATCAGGATCTTCATCATCTGGCTCCCCACTCACAACCAAGAAGTTAGTGTCTTTTTTAATCTTGGTGTGAATCAGTCCACCTGCTCCCTCAATCTTGCTCCTCCATTCCTCCATTGATTCCTTGGATATTCCAGAGATCGCAACTTTCAAACCTTTCAATTTTTCACCCTTTGTTGGCTGAGAAAGGCTATTAACAGCTTGACTAACTAACGATTTGTTGGACGATGGTGCAGGCAGAATCCAAACAGGTTTCTTTCCCTTTTGTGATTTGAACCACTTGCAAAGATACTGGTTACTTGTTTCTTCTGGTATTTTCCACTTCCCCTTGAGACGCTTGGGTTCAATAGTTGAACAAGAACACTTGCTCCATGCCGATAGACACCCGTGGCAACAGTACTCACCTCCAGAGCGATGCAGAGAACCAGAACAAATGGGGCAGCTAGCAAGTGCTCCAAACAGCATTCCATCAGCACAATAATCTTGCAAATCAAATTCTGATCCTGCTGAATCTTGACCATAAATTTCAAGCATTGCTCGCAACTTTTCTGTTGTCACATGCTTTTTAAGGTCATCTACTATAGCCCACAATTCTTTACTCTGAGCCTCCAGGATCCAACTTACTGTCAAGATAGGAATCTTTTTGGTTATGGTTCCCCAACTCACTGTCATGGCTTTCAGTTGAAACCTTGCGCAAGGAAACATTGCCTTCAACTTTGGATATTTTCGACTTCTGATCACTACTAACAACCTTCTTACGTTTAGTGCCACCTTTGGAAGTTGAGGTTTGCGGGATTTCTTTATACCCCTGTGCCTCAACTTTTGAAACTTTCTTGGTAGTCAAAACACCCTTTTTAGTCAGGGCACGAACAGATTCTTGATCAGAATTTGAAAGCTTATCTCAGCCGGACAACCTCTCTACTTGGGTAGATGGAGAAGATTCCATAAAACCATTGGCATGGTGCGATGCCAGGCCCCTTAGTACCTTGTCCATCAGGGTTGGTTGATATACAGACTCCTCCTTTCATTATCTTCTGGTTGCAGTGCCTGCAAGTAGCACGAGATGTCTGAGAGACTTCAATACCACATTCATCAATAGCACCAGCAGTAGTATTCGAGGATTCACTGCCCTCTACATACTTTCTTATATTCTGCTGATCTTCCCATTGAAGTGAGTCAATGCCTTCAACATCATCAAGGATCTGGTTTTCCTCCGAGTATGCAATCAGCATGGTTCCACATAGGCATGAAGCCATCGAATTGGGTAGCTTAGACCATTTTCCCTAATCTAAGCTTCTCCTTGTCTATTGTCTTCTTGCACGATTTACAGGAAGACCTCAACGACTTCATGTATTCCGCCTTCCATGGCTTTGGTGGGTTAGCCTTGTCCTCAACCTCAGTGCCCTCTCTTCCTCTCTCTTAGTCCCTGCACTCTAGTAGAGGAGCAAATAGTTTTTTGTCTCTTGGTGCTTCTTACAAAGGTAATGAAGCTTTAGGTGAAGGAGCTTCTTTATAATGCAAACATGGCCACTCAAGTTCTAGCTGGAATTTATAAATGATCACAACCATAAGATAGTCTGGTGTCTTTGAACAATAGAGGGCAGGAGACAAAATTGCAACCCAAAGCTTCAAGCATGGCTACTAGACAGATGTCCCAATATTACAATCCTAGTGTGCGGATATAGCGGTGGACAATAAGATTGGATTTTCCCTTTTCTCATAGAAAAAATCCAACAGGATGAACGATCGGATGACCAATGTGACTATTAAAGGGTATAAAAGGGTGCCATATGGGAGTAGAAAAGAAAATTCTCCATTTTGATATTATTGCATTTAAGAAGTTAACACCTTGAAGAGGTTATCTGGGTTATTTTATGTATCATTTTGATTGTTGATAACCTTACGACACCTGGCCTGATATATGGTATCAGAGGAGTCTACATCCAGGCCATGTCCAAGGAAACTTGAGGTTAGGCATGGTTGAAGAATATAAAGCTTAAGGAGAAGGAGCTCCATGAGAATGCTGATATAACCACTCAACTTCAGCAGAAATATGTTAGATCACAACCATGAACATGAAGTATGATATTGAGGGTCTTTGAATGCTAGAGGGCAGGCAGCAACAATGACAAAATCACAACCCAAAGCCTGAAACATGGGTTTGGAGATTAGAAGTGGGAAGGTTAAGGGAAAGAAATTTGGCATTATTAGGAAAATGGCTTTGGACATTCTCCTTGGAACAGGGGAGTTTATGGCATTCCATCATTCTTAACTAATACGGGTCTGAAGTAAATGGATTGGACTGCAATCATGTCCTCCCTCCCATTCTTTGTGTTAGAAATATATTGTGCAAGTTGGTCCTCTTTTTTACCCTCACACCCGGTTCCTTAGGTCAAAAGTCCATTTTCGGAAAGATCTCTGGTGAGGAAATTCCACGTTAGAGACAGCTTACCCTCGTTTGTTTCATATCGCCTCCCAAAAAAAATGCCAAGGTAGCTGAAATCCAATCCCAAAATGAGAATGGGCTCTCTTGGAATCTTGATTTCACTCGTGATCCTTATGAATGGGAGGACTGCATTGTTGGAAAATTCATGGAGGACCTTCATTTGGTTTATATCTCAAGTGGGGACAAAGATTCCAGAATTTGGTCTCCCACTTCGGATGGCGTTTATTCATCCAAACCCTTCTTCTCTATATTATCCAGGGATCCCTCTAGTCCTTTCCCGGTTCATAAACGTTGGAATTCTGCAGTTCCTCCTCGAGTCCAAGCTTTTTCTTGGGTGGCTTTTTTGGGGAAGCAAAACACAATAGATGTGTTACAGCACAAACACCCGTTTATAGCTCTCTCTCCTTTAATTTGCCTACAATGTGGTAATGACGAGGAATCGGGAAATCTCACTTTTATTTATTGCAATTATTCCCTAAGTGTGGAGATTTTTTCAGCATGCTTTGTCTCTTCACTTTGTGATGCCAGAATCAGTGGAGGCTTTATTTCATCAATGGAGGGAAGGTGTTAAAAGGGTGATGGGAAGAATATTTATCCAAGCTTTATTGTAAGGGATTATTTGGGGTGTGTGGAAAGAAAGAAATAGGAGAGTTTTCGAGGACAAGAAGAAGAATGCATGGGCGGTTATTGATAATATCATGTATGAAGTTCTTCTTAGGTTTCGGTGAGAAAAGAGTTTAAAGACTGTTACTTGAATGACATGATTAGGGATTGGGTTTCTTGTATTTCAGTCTCACCGAGCATGCCCCATGCAATGGTGATGGATTGGGCCCCTCCTCCTGAAGGAAAGGTTAAAGTTGATTTTGATGGAGCCGCTTTTGGAAACCTAGGGCCTGCCGGGTTGTGATGCGTCATTCTTAAGGAAGTATTCTCATTGCCAAAGGCGGTTCAATTGGTTGGAGTGATGCCAATCATGTGGAGCTTATTGGGCTGCTTGAAGGCTTGAGGATGCTAAAGCATAAGGGTTATATGGATTGCATTGTTGAAGAGGATTCCAAGACTGCGATTAGTTGAGGGTGGATAGTGGTGGATCTTAGAGGCTACGGCATTTTATTTGCGAAATTAGGAACCTTACCGCGGCATTAAGGATCACTTTACAGCATGTTCCTATATCAAGTAATTCCTTAGCTGATTGTTTAGCCAAATGGAGCACGGGGTAGCAAGAGGTGTTTGTAGGGAACTATATTCCAGAAAGCTAATGTAGTTTTGCTTCTTTGCTTCAGTTTGCTCAACAGCTTTGCGCTGTCTCATATTCCAATTTTTCTTTTTTTCTTTAATAAAATTCATTATTCATAAAAAAAAGGTATATTTTGTAATTCATTGAATTTCAGTTGTATCACGAAAAGAAATCAAATAGGTAACAACACAACTGGTTAAGGTTGCATATAACTTGTGTCATATTTCACTCTTAAAGAACATTTAGAAATCTAATAAAGAACCAAAAAGAGCCTAGATGAGAAAGAAGAAAATGCATAAATAACTAGAAACAGAAAGATAAAGCATTTATCAAGCTACTAATATATAACACACTTACAATTGCATATTGAACCATGGTAAGATCCAGCTTTTATTAGGCAACTAATATATGAAATACTCTTCAAGGTCATCAATTGTTGCAGCATTGCTTCCACTGGTGCTTCTAATTGTTTTGAGGTGTAAGTTCTGAATCAAGTATGAAAAGTTACTAAAAACACTCAATAGAAAAAGCATGAAGAACATAATTAAATATAGTGAAACACACGTGTGTGCCCAAGGAAAAAAAGAGACAATTAAGAAACAATTCCAAATACTTGTAAAGAAAGACAGTACATATTCTGCCAATGGGGTCTTTAAATGCCGAATGAATTGACAGAATGGTTGTAAGTTTAAATTCTCAAAACATGTCAAGAGATCAAAATCAAACCACAACCTGCTCTTGGACTGAATAAATTATCAAGAAACATGACTTATGTTTCATTAATAAACAACGCTACAGATTTTTAATTTGCTGCACCGAGAACTCCAATCATGGTGCCTTCGACATGTCCAGCAACATAGGCAATATCCATTGGTGGATATTTAAAGTGTTGAAACTTTTAATGTTGGTGAAATCGGACTGCATCATTCCATCTCAAGTTCAATCATGTTGAATAAAAGAACAAAACTAAAATCAATTAGACCCTAAACAACTACTATCAACCAAAATACCACTAACCAAAGGATGTTGGAAATTGAATGGATGATCAATTGTATAGATGATCATTTCAGATCACAGAGTTAGATTTTATCAACCCCACCAAAGAAAACTTTACTTAAGAAGAATACATAAATCCAACAATCAACTTCACCTCATGATCTGATTATCGATTCACAAAGCCTGACACTTCTAATAGCACCAAACCTAAATCCAAAATTTTGAAATTAAGTTACCTAACTAAGATTTTCTAGAGAGTTAAGATCTAAAATAATATATGTCAAATCAAAAGAGAGACATGTGCTAGAATCAGACATCAAAAATTAATATTCCATTTGGTCAAAATCATTCTGTAAAAAAGATAAGAATCATAAGAAAAGAACAATAAAAGAAATGATTCATATTAATTAGCCAATTTATATGCTCCAACCGTCCAAACTCCCACAAAAAATAAACCCTAAAATATAAGACTCATATCATAGAATCACCCATACCTTCATGAAAACCCATGCAAAGGAAAAGAAAATTCCAAATAACTCAAAATCGGAGGGAAGAACAAAGTACAAAACACCTACGAAAATAAAATAAAATACACATTAACTAAAACCAGCAAGTTCAAGAGGGAAAAAAGAAAATCTAAATATGTACTGAAGCAACAAAATTTTTAATAGCCCTTTAATAGAAATGCAAAAAAAAAAAAAAAAAAGATTTTCAAATCCCCGAAAGATGCAAAACAGATTTGTAAAAATGTTTTCCAGGCCAAGAAACCATTAAATAGAAAGAAGTAAATGAATCAAAAAAGTTATCACTTTAGGATACAGAATCTGTTTATCCTGGAGATGATAGTAAGACAGAATGGCAGTGAAGTCCCCCAACAAAGAATAATTTATGATGATAAAGAGGTAGATGTTTTGTACCATTGGAATTAAGATTGCAATTTCTAGAAAAATAAAGAAAACTTTGAAAAGAAATTACTTTTCAAGAAGAAAAAAAAAAGCCTCCAAGATAATTTGTCAATCTAAACTAATAAAAACAGTAAATTTTGAATAGGACATAATCAAGGTCTTCAAATAGAAACCAGAAAAGCAAAATACTGGATTGCCATAAAAAGAACAATTGACAAAGAAGTATAGTGATTTTTCAGTTTCCCAATGCAACCCAAAACAACAATAATCTTACTTGAGGAGAACTACAGTGAAGAAGTTGATTAACAAACTCTTCTTAAATGACATGTGAATACAACTGGGAATGATTTTTCTCCTACTAATCAGGTGGTGAAATTGTAGGAATTTTTGTTTAACATTCACCAACATGAACAGAACTTAAGCATGTCCTTAGAAAAATACAACACACAATCTAAAATTGGAAATGTGAAAAAAAAAAGCAGCTTCTTGGTTGGAGATTATCTTTCATAAAAATTATCTTATCATAAGATCAAAACTCAATATTTTGAAAAGTACTGCATATCAAATCATATCTCTCAACTTTGGCTTACCCCTCTAGCATTACCTTATACCTTTTAGTTTCGTTCAAACTTGAAAATTTCTAAAAACGATGTTTACTTCTTGAAATGACCATGTTGTTCTATTCCTCCCTTCAAAACAAATCCATTGCTATGCTTTATACATCCAAGTGAAGCATTTCGGTTTCATGACCCAAGCCCCAAAATTTGTTATGAGTAATCTGAGCCATCCCAATCTTTTGTTACATAAAGCCATCCTTGTAGTGTCTCAGGATCAGGTTAAGCAACTCTAAAATAGGCTTTAGTTTTCTCTTCATTATAGATTTTGAAGCTTCTCAAGGCATTAGGCATTGTATGTGTATGTGTGTGTGTGTAGGGAGTGTCAAGTGAAGCATTTCATCGCTTCAAAACAAATTCCTCGCTATGCTTTATAAATCCAAGTGAAGCATTTTAGTTTCATGATCCAATGCCAAAATTGATTATGAGTAATCTGAGCCATCCTGATCTTTTGTTACATAAAGTCATCCTTATAGTGTCTCAGGATCAGGTTAAGCAACTCTAAAATGGGCTTTAGTTTTATCTTCATTATAGGTTTTGAAGCTTCTCAAGGAATTAGACGTTGAATGTGTACGTGTGTGTGTGGAGGGAGTGTCAAATGTCAAGTGGACAGCTATGTCACCCACATAGCCATTAGCCACCCATCTAAACATGGTTGGCAATTGTATAGTTAGGGAAACAAATTCTTCCCAAATCAAAGCAGCCAGGAGATCAAAGCAAGAAGGGGGATTCCATGGGTGAATCCCATCTGGGTCCTGTTGATTCATGTAGTTATTTGCTCAAGTTGGGGTAGGTGTGCTGTCAGAAAGCTCCATCCAAGCTTAGATTTAAAAACCCGTTTGTACTACACTGAAAACACAGAGGAAACCCATACCATCTGAAAATTTATCTGGTGTCTTTGACAATGGAGTTGATTTGGGTCTGTTGGGTTGAGCTGATTTCAACATGGGGGGTTGGCTATCTTTGATCAGAGATCTGGATTTAAGCTTTGGTTCTATACTGCAAGATAAAGTGTAGAATAGGGGGTTCAAAGATCTGGGCTGTGGGGGCTGCTCCTATGAATCCTGTTGCAGGTATGAAAATAAAAATCTATAAAGAAGATGTGTATTTATTTTTTTAGGATTTTTCTAATTCTTTCTTCTTTGGAAGGCCGGGGGAGGCTGTAGAATGGGGCTACATGGGTTTGGGGAGGTATTGTATTTTAGGATTTTAGACATGGATTATGTTGGTAATGTTGATTATGATTAAGAATTTGAAAAAAGTATATTTGTTTCAGTTTTATGATATTGTTTCGTTTCTGAAATTTATAAATGCATTGTTTTGTTTATACTGGTGAAATGTGGAATCAGTGAAATAAAATTTTGTCCTGTTTTGTTGTGTTATCTTTACAGTACGAGACAACAAATCCCATTTTGAACAACTAGCCAATCGAACTACATGATTGACCAAGGAATTTTTTGTAAGTTGTTTAGTGAAATTGAGACATGATGTCCATATGTTTTGTGCAACCACTATGTTACAGGCCATTGGGTTGATAAAACTTAAGAAAGAGCAATTGCTTGCCTTGCACAAATAGAACAAGGTGGGTTAGGCACCTGCCTCTCCTTCTCTTCCTAACTCTACTCCAACACCTGCACCACAAAAAGCAAAGGCTAGGAGAGAAAAGGAGTTATGTTATAATTGTGATGAGAAGTTTAGCCCTAGTCACTGATGTAAAATCATGCAATTGTTTTTTATTGAGGGAGATTGACCAGATAACGAGTAAGAGGTGTAACTTAAAGATAGTGAAGAGCAGTTGGAAAATTTTCCACTTGAAATCTCCATGCATGCCATGATTGGGACCCCATCTCCTCAAACAATACGAGTTAAGGTAGAACTCAAGAAACAACCAATAACCATCCTCATTAACTTGAGTAGTACTCACAATTTTATTCTTCCGAATCTAGTCAAGCACCTCAATTTTTGGTGGTCAGACGACAAACCTCTAGAGGTCATGGTAGCCAATAGAAAGCGCATAAGAATCCAAGGTACAAGTGATAGTCATCCTATGTCTATGCAAGGATTTAATTTCACCTCTGATTTTTATATGCTTCCTCTTTGTGGGTGCGACGTGGTATTAAGGGCCTTATTGGCTCCATACCCTAAGCTCCATTTATGGGACTTTTCTAGACTTTTAATGCAGTTCTAAATCAAAGGGAAAATGTATACTATGAAGGGATCAAGAGACACTGTATGCAAATTGTTAGTAGTCATGCCATGGAAAAGATGATGGCTAAGGGAGATATCGTCATGTATATGACCATGTACTCAGTGGAGGATAGTGAGCCAAAAGAAGACATGTCTCCTGGTCTGCAATAGTTGTAAATTTTTTAAGATAATTTTGTTGTTCCTACTAGACTTCCTCCTCCGCGCTCATACGATCATTGGATTCCCTTACTGCCTAATAGTCAGCCTCTAAATATTCAACCTTACTAGGAGTCACATATTCAGAAATGAGAGATAGAGTGCCAATTCAGGGAGATGTTGGAGAGTGAAATTATCCGACCAAGCAATAACCTACATTCCTCACCGATGTTGTTAGTAAAAAAACATGATGGGTCCTGGTGGATGTGCATTGATTATAGGGCACTCAAAAATATCACTTCGAATGATAAATTTCCAATTCCCACAATTGATGATGTCCTAAAGACGGCCTTCTGTACTCATCAGAGGCATTGTAATTTACAAGTTTCTAATTATACATTTTGGCTTGACTAATGCTCCATCCACCTTCCAAAGTTTGATGAATAGTATCTTCAACCCATTTTTCTAGTGTTTTGTCTTGGTTCTTTGATGACATCCTAATATATAGCTTTACTTGGGAAGATCATCTCACCCATCTGGAGGTCATTGTTTTTTTTCAATAATTGAAAATTTTATTGAAAAAACGAAGAAGGAAGAAATGTAGTAAAGATACAACAACAAGAACTAGACTAATTAAAAAGGCATGATAGATCCATTGTAATGCACCGGTTGAGCCACCCCCAATTTGTAAGAGAATTTGCGAAAGTATTTTGATCCCTAGGAACATAACGAAAAGTGCAATCAAACATAGAGGACAACTCCGTAATTCTGCGCCAAGAGTTACATTCCTTGCCTTGGCCCCAACTAATGACCACCTCAGAGTCCCCCTCAATGACGCAGCCCAACACACCCATATTTTTTTAAGTCCTTTAGCCCCCTTAACAAACTTTGGGTTTCCACCATTGCAGAGTCACACCTATCAAGAGGGCCACTTATAATTTTGAGAATGATGCCATCATGATTGCATACTACACACCTATACCCGACTAGGCTAGGGTTGCCATTAGAGGCTCCGTCAAAATTCAGCTTTAAAAGCCTATGAGGGGGAGGATCCCAAGAGGCAACCATCCGCATATTGGATGGAGGAAGGGAATAGGAGATGGAAGTAACCCAATCTCTAATGAAATCTGAGAGGAAAAGACCTTTGAACTCTGCAATAACATAAAACCAACTTCTCACTTCTCGAATGATAGCCTCAATAACCTCTTTCGTGTCCCGTGCGGCACCATTGAAAACTCGATTGTTCCTTTTCTTCCAAATACCCCACACAACTACATGCAATAGACAATCCCCAAACATCTTGCTCTTAGGGTTCACACCATACCAATACCATGAGGAAAATAGATGGAAGATTTTTTCCGGCATAACCCAATAAAGCCTCATTCGTGACAAGAAATAAAACCATATCTGAGCTGGGAAAGAGCAATGAATGAAAATGTGATGGGCCGATTCCCCATCCTCATGACAAAGGACACACCAATGAGGAGAAAGGTGCATAAATGGCCTTCTTTTTTTGTAGCATATCCATAGTATTAATTTGGCCTAACGCTACAGTCCATGAGAAAGTTTTTACTTTAGGAGGAGCATCAGACTTCCAGATCATCTGATCGGGGAAGGAAGAGACCGAGGTGAGATGCGAAGATATAGCAATGAAGAAAGATTTGGAGGAAAACTTTCCGAAAGACTCAAGGGTCCAAACCCTTTTGTCCACACACCTTCTAGAGAGAAAAATATCCTTGAAAGAATCTAGAAGGGTGGAAATCAACTGGGCCTCCCAATCATACAGCCCTCTAGAGAAAAGCAGGTTTCAGGAAGGACCATGGTCTAAGTTTGAGAGGATATCAGCCACCGTGGCCTCTCTTTGGGAGGAAATGAGAAATATTCTAGGGAACAGGGAGGCCAAAGAGGAATCCCCCCACCAAAGGTCCTTCCAAAATTTAATGGATTGACCGTCACCAAGAGTAAATCTATTGTAGGGCAAGAACAGAGGATATAGTTTACAAATATTTTTCCAAAGGGAAGACCAAGAAGCAGAAGGATGTTGGGAATAATCCCATCCATTTGAGTGTAAACCGTATTTTTGAGATATTGTGAAGTACCATAATGAGTCTCTCTTCGTTGAAAATCTCCAAAGCCATTTCTCCATCAATGCCATATTCCTTTCTTTAATGTTATTAATGCCCAACCCATCCTCCGACTTAGCATAACATACTTCCTTCCAACCCACTAGATGGTCTTTCTTTGACAATCCCCCTTCCCATAGAAAATCGTGTTGCATCTTTTCCACTTGCTGAATTATTTTTGCCGGCATTTTGAACAATGACATAAAATACACCGGAAGATTGGAAAGCGCAACTTTAATAAGTGTGATCCTTCCACCCAATGAAATGTACATCTTCTTCCATTCATCAAGTTTGTTCTGAATCTTTTCAATCACCGGGTCCCAAAAAGGCAAAGTTTGCAGAGCGCCTCCTAATGGAAGCCCCAAATACTTCATAGGCAATTCAACATTTATATATCCCAGAACCTGAGCAAGATGTGATATTACATCCCCTTGGACTTTCACATCAAAAATTGAAGTCTTAGACATATTGATTTTGAGCCCCGAAATTGTTTCAAAATTTTGAAATATGTCTCTTAGCATTCTAACTTGAGAAAGATTTGCTTGAAGGAAACACATAGTGTCATCTGCAAATTATAAGTGATTAACAGAGAAGCCCTCATTGCTTATAGAATAATAGCCTTTGATAATCCCCCTGGTTTTAGCCCGAGCCATTAGTTCACTAAGGCCATTTGCCACAAGTGTGAAAAGGAGTGGGGTTAAGGGATCGCCTTGTCTTAGGCCCCTGGAGGATGGAAAGAAACCTTTTGATGTTCCATTTAGCAAAATGGAGAAACGGAGATGATCAAGGCAACCTGTAATCCATCTAATCTATCTCTCACCAAAACCTTTTTGCACCAACACCCATTTTAGAAAGTCTCAATCCACTCTGTCATATGCTTTCTCAAAGTCAATCTTCCATACAATTCCTAGAAGCTTGGATTTTTTTGTACTATCCACACATTCATTAGCTATTAAGAGGCTATCAAGGATTTGCCTACCTTTTACAAAAGCGCTCTAAGAGTTAAGAACAACATTTTCAATGGCCCCCCTTAATCTAAGAGAAAGTACATTAGCAATAATTTTATACAAGCTTCCAACCAAACTAATGGGTCTATAATCCGCCAATTCTTTTGCTTGAGATTTTTTGGGAAGTAAAACCAGGAAAGTGGCATTAAGCCCTTGCATATCACTCCATTGTCATAGAATTCAGCAAACACATCCAATAGATCCTCCTTGATAATTTCCCAACACTCTTGATAAAATAGCAATGAGAAACCATCCGGCCCGGGTGATTTATCTTTCCCCATGCACATGCTTGCATTCTTAATCTCTTCCACCGAAAAAAGTTTCTCAAGCTCAGCTGCCCTAATGGAGTCAATTTGAGAGGAGAATAAATTGGGAATTTGAGGTTTTTCTTTCCCATCACGAGTATAAAGAGAATCAAAGTATCGAATGGCCTCATCTTTGATTTTGACAAAATCCAATTCCACTTGACCTTGAATAAATAATGAAGCGATTGTATTCTTCATTTTTCTACCATTAGCCACTTTATGAAAGTATTTGGTATTACCCTCCCCATCTTTTAACCATTTACATTTGGCCTTTTAGCTCCAAAAAGTGTTTTCCCTCCTTAGATTGGACTCCTTTTAACCCGAGAACTCCTTTTTCCTATCCTTTAGATGAGGAGGAAGGCACCCATCCTCTTCAAGTCTGCGGTCTAGAATACCCAACTGCAATCATATTGCATCCTTCTTTTATTTTATGAGGCCAAAAGTTTGTCTATTCCAAATCCTCAGATTTTGCTTAATAAATTGGAGTTTCTTCATAAAGCGGAAACCCTTAAAGCCACCCCCCTTGAAATTACACCACCATTCTTGGATGCAGTGTTTACATTGTGGATGAGATACCCACATATTCTCAAAACAGAATAGAATAGGATCGTAATTGATTTTTGAGGAATTTATCATGATAAGCCAATAGCCATTTGGGAAAAATGAGAGTAGACTTCCTCCCAACAATTAGACACCAAGAATTTATCCAACCTTGAGAGCAAGGATTCTCCTTACCATCCATCTAAGTGAACTTTACATTCAAGAGAGGGGAATCACAAAGGTCATATTGAGAAATAAGGTCGTTGAAATCTCTCATACTACGAGTTATGGTGGATGGCCGGTTCCTCTCATGTGAAAATCTGATCACGTTAAAATCTCCCCCCACCACCTATGGACCACTCCAAAGAGCTCTAATCAAGCGAAGCTCGGACCAGAAATTAGATCCATGTTGAGGTTTACAAGGACCATAAGCTCCAGAGATCATCCATTCAAATCCGGAAGACACTTCCAATAATTTAATTGAAAGAGAAAAGTTTCCAACGATTTCATCTAGTTTGGTGACTTCTAATGGGTCCCAAGCAATAAGGATCCCACCTGATGAGCCACTAGATAGGCAAGCACACCATTCAACCAATTTTTACCCACAACACTTTTCACCAACCGAGGAGAAATATCTTCTTTCTTTGTTTCCTGTAGCACCACAATGTCCAGGGAAATTTTGGATACACATTCCCAAACAGCCCTTCTTTTTCTAACACCACCAAGCCCGTGAACGTTCCAAGATAGAATCTTCAGAACTGAACAGATTTTTCCCCCTAAGATACTCTCCCATCTCCACCATTGCTGTCCAGATTCACCTTTTCCTTCATGTCCCATCTCAAATTCCTAAGTTCACAAGTTACTTTGCTAATTTTTTTCTTGGCACCAATACAATCACCATCTTCATTCTCAATGTAATCAGATAAGCTCACCTCCTGGCCACTATTATCATGCACTGTCAACCCGAGTTTCTCCAACATAATATCCACCCATGTTTTTGTAGCTGCTCTTTAGGGACTGCAACCCACAACTTTCACAACCTCAGAAACCACCATCTCACCAATCACACTATCGTTTTTCCCCACAGATCAAGACTCATTAAGCTCCACAGTATCTCCATGGTTTGAGTTAATGGACAGGTTCTTGGAAGGTGAGGAATTCACAACACACTCAATTAACAAAGGATTAGAAACAAGGGAGTGGGAAGGAGGACAAATAACAGTATTATTTGAAATTGAATTAGCAAGAACTGAAGTAGAGTTACCTAGTGGTTGGATCAAATTTTGATGATTTGGACTTGATACACCTTCAAAGCGCCAGCCTTCCATTTCTTCAACATTGATAGCCCTGCCCACCAAATCCAAAGAGGGAGTCGAAAGATCCTCTTCAGAGGATGCCTTGTACTCCACGATACAATGTTCACACTTGGGGGAGAAGAAATTAAAAGTCCCAGTATCGTCAAGGCCATCGTTCTCTGATTCAGTTTCATATTCAGATTCACTAGATTCTACAGAAGGACAAACCCCATTCCCGCCATTCAGATTCAGTTTCATCTTCAGCTTCATTCAGCCGACTAAGAGCTTCCAAACCAAGAGGGTTACTATGCTGAACTACCATGTCCTCAGTTGCCACAAGAGTAGCAGGATCAGTCACGACCAAACAAGCTCTTTTAGGGAAAAACGGGGTAGAACAGTTTCCGGCAGAGCCTTCAATTTTTTGAGAGAGCGAAGGGCTTCCAGAGTGACAATCCGCTTCCACAACCTTGCTTGATCCAGCATTGGCTTCCTTTGATCAATCAGGGGCCTGAGTAAAAAACATACCATCTTCAAACTTCCGATCAGATCAAGGTTCAAAATATCGTTATCGCGACTCGTATCGCAGACCCGAGATACGGGTACGTCTCACGTATCGCAGCTTATCGCGGAGATACGGCGTCCGAAACCGAGAGACGGGTGAGATACGGGTCAAATGAAGGAATTTT
>JAOXJP010038732.1:0-16494 GCA_025762735.1 Platanus orientalis
GTATATATATGTATATATATATACACTAAAGAGAGATGTAGTTTAGGACTTACCAAAGTTTTTGTCAAAATTGGAGTTTAGTTTTTGATCCTTAGATCCGAGTCCAAATCTTTGTTTTTGATGCAAATGGATTCAAATGGAGTTCTTAGATTTATTAATAGATGCAAGATGTATAAAAAATGAAGAAAAAATATGAGAGAAAAAGCTTCAATTGATATCAAAACCAATGCGTATCCACCAAAAACTTTAAAAATTAAGAGTTTTCAATACAAAAAGTATATTGTATTGTCGATATGACTGATATGTATCCATGATACCAAGTACCCTTAAAAGTACTTGACAGTTTCGTTTCAGAAACCATGGAAACCGATACGTATTGACCAAAACTTGAAAACATGATCACACGACAAATCCATAGATGAAAATGATGAAAATAAAGGAAAACGTTTCTTCAACGTAAACAAGGAGGGATGTCCAAGTCTATGATGCCACTCTAATAGCTAGGTGCGGTCTCCACGAACTGAAGCAGAAACTAAGGACTACAGTTGTTGAGCAGGGAATGTTGTGGGTGAATCCACATCAAGTCGGTACAGTTCTCCTTCCTTATATCATCTACTAATAATCTTCTTCATCACCAAGTCTTGAAATAGGTAAAAAAAAAAAAGGTGACACTGCAGTTAAAAGAGTTGATAATATGACTAACCTGTCATGTGGTCTGAAGCACTTGAATGGCTGAATCAATGATCCTAGAGGGAATAGATGCAGAGATAGACACATTAAAAGCATATGCATGTGTACCTGACTGGGCAAATGAACTTGTGGGTGTGGTAGATGTAGATGGTTCTAAACTATCCACAAAGCGACGAAGAGCCTCAACTTTATCTTGAGTATCGCTCAACTTGATCTCAAGTAAAACCAGTGATGTCTAGAACTAGTGTGGAGGTGGAGACTAGCTCTATAGATGAAGTAATTGAATATGCATTGGATCTAGTCTAAATGCGAAAACCACATCTGCCACCAGTTAAACCACTACACTATGGTCAACTTTGGATTTCCTGTTGGAGACAGCCATAAAGATCCCAACAAGTCTCTTTTGTGTGTTGAAACCAACTACATTGCTCACACTTTAACTAATCTTTATCTTCTTGTGAGGCTCCACCGCAACCTCTTCCCTCACAACCACAAAAAACCCTCGTCTTCCACATTGGGAAGTGGTCACTAATGTAGAATGATCTACTATAGACTTTGATGAACCATAAGCGACGTATATCCTTCTCATACCTCATCCAAGGATGATAAAAAAATCTTTTCCCAATATCAAAGCACAAATTGGTTCATAATCTAGATGCAGACCAGCCAAAAACTCAAAAAGTCTTTGTTTCTTCAACCTCCTGATTTTAAAGGGTTGCATCCTAGTACACTGGGCCATAAAGTTCTTGTAGTAGTCCATTCTTCCCACAGACTGCAAAGGGTGGAGTAATAATCTGCTAAAGACTGGTTGTTGTGTCTCAATTTAGTGACTTTCTGCTGCAAGTCGTACATATGGATTTTATTCCCTCTCTTGGAATATGTCTTAGTTACAGAATCACATATTGTCATAGTTTGTAGGTAGAAATAAATAATTATTAGAAATATTGGGCTGCATGGAATGAAGAAGCCATGACATCACCATTGCCTCGGCTTCCCACTTTGCAAATGTCACCTTCATTGGTTTAGGTATTTTTGTTTCACCTATTAGATATGCCGCTTTGCCTTTAACCGTAATATAAAGCTTGGCTAACTATGACCAGGAAAGGAAGTTGGTTCTGTCCAAAGTCCAAACGCACTGTGGTAATGGGTGAGTTCGGGGAATCATTCAGGACCCCCTAAGGCTGCCTACATCAGTACTCGATGATGTAGCTATGTTTTGACTTATTTTAGACATAGCTTAATTGAATGCAACACTTTAAAACAAATTTGAACACCAAAAAGAAACTAGGCAGACCTCCATAGGCCTTGTCCAACTACACACTAACGGCTACACAGACCTTCACACAATCACAGCACCATACTACAAATCAAACCATTGCACATATGTTATTGCTACAATACCACGCTTCCCACAGTCTCATTCAGTCCATCGGACATGTTCGGCGATCCCAAAAACCTTCACAGAGCCTCAATCTTATGCATAAAAATTCCCAAAATATAAGCACAACCCAAATCAAACACTTTTATGTTGGTGGAGGTCATCAAGGACTGTAGGGATGATGGAATCGAAAAACAAGGGTCACGAGTCTACACTATCAAAATCCCAAAAACAACAGCACCCCCACATGAGAAAATGTTCATTGTACCTTCAATCCTTCACCAAATCGAAGACGACCACTTCCTACAAGTCTAGCATCAAAAAACAACCCATCCATTTGCAACCATCGATTGAAAAACTCATTTGTTTGATCGAATTGAACAAATCAATGAAATACAACTTAAACTCTTCGACAACACCTTTTTGTGATTAAAAAAATCTGAAAAAAAATGATCATAAGTCTGGATAAATCACCACGATCAAAAACCCTAGCTTTTCGACCTCTAACATGCATATGGCATGTTGACGTCAGTCGTACATGTTGAAGTATTGTCAAGTCCATGTAAAAATATAAATATGTAATGTGAATGTGTGTAAGTGTCATGTAAATATCACGCAAAGAGGTGCACCTAAAGACATTGACAAGAACAGCAAGGCAACCAAAGATGGTTGAAGTTCCATACCCAGAAAAGCAAAGTCACATCAAAGTCAAACTATCATTGGAGAACCAAAAAGGTTTGTGAAAAAGGTAAACACGGTATACCAACCCAAAACCTAGGATAAGTCAAGTAGAAGACCCCCAAGGCCATAGAAGAGAGTCCCCGCAGCATACAATGGAGAAAAAGAAATGAAACGGGGGCCAAAGTCTAAATCTGGACTTAATGACCAGGCATGAGTCCTTTAGGACTAGTCAGGTAGAATACCCCTTTGGAGGTGGGTGCCATGATCGGTCATGGTCCCAAGCGGCAATAGTCATCATGGAACCTCCGAATCCCAGGGTTCCCAAGGAACCGGTCATGGTTCAATCACGACCAATCAGGAAGAAGGCACCCATCTGGGTGGGTGCCCTGACCGGTCCTGATTGAACAGATGACCTGTCATGAGTAGAAAATTTGTATTTTTCTGATGTTTTGAATCTGTGAATAAGCAAATTATTGAGTCCAATTTTAGTATGTTTCTCTAGGGTTTTTATACCCTATATATATCTAAACATCACCAAAATTGAGGAGGTTTTTACGAAGCACAAAAATCTATTGAAAACTCATAAAAGAAGAAAATGGTTCTTAAGATGTTCTTGTTGGAATAACTTTTGCTACGTTCAAAGGGGCCTTGAATCATGAATCTCTTGCAAAGTAAAGAGACCCATATTCATTGAAGGTTCATGATTGATAGGTTCAATCCTGAGAAACTGCAATGAAAGCTCCGAGAGGTGAGAGCTAGCCGTTCTTAAGGTAACAAAATCTAAGGTTTCAGTTTACAAATCATACTGTTGATATCCTGTGAAAATTGATTATTTATTTTCAAACAATTGATTTAAAAGGTTTGATTCATACAATAATATATGCTATTAAGTAGCTTATTATTCCTGTGATTTAATTGCATAGATTCATCTATTAAGAGGCATCTGAAATAAAAGAGAATTGTCTCTATTGTTATTGAGATAATAACTATAGTAACATCAGCCTAATTAGAGCCGTGTGTTGATTAGAGAAATTTATTTCTCTAAATCATTTACTTGTATTTGTTGAGCTTTCGTTGGAGACACCGGGGGTGGACACCAGGTTTGTCGGAGACACCAGACCATTGTGTGTAGAGTTTTTTATGAATTAATTTTCTCCTATAATATTGATAAATATTATTAACAAAATTAATCAGCTCATTGAGAAGCTTTATACAGTGGACGTAGGCCCATAGTGCCAAACCACTTCGAAATCTCTGTACTTTTTAGGTGGTGTGTGATTGTTGTCTATCTATTTGTCTGTGTTAATTGTCACTTCTATTCCTTCATCATTATCAATTTAAAAACAAAATTAAATAAAGTAGGCAAGCCAAAGGAAATTGAAAATTTGAATATCCTATTCATGCCCCCCCCCCCCCAAGGATAGTTGGGGAAATAGAATTTCAATACGGATCAGCCTTACTGTGAAAAGCCTGTTGTAGTGTCGTCAATGTCTGATCTGATTCTTGAAGCTGTGATACCAAGTTGAATCATATATTGACACACCAAGCCATCTAGATTGAAGAAGAACAAGAGAAGAAGTGAAGAGGAAGAAGAGAGAAGAGGATGAGAATAAGCATCGTGCAGAGAGCTAAACATATCTCTTTATACAACTATATGTTTGTCTATTTATGTATAAATGACTAGAATACTCATACATCCTACTGCGTATATACCCTTGTGCATATACCCTTTATTACAATAATACCCTCATTGCTAACAATGTACAGCCAAGAATTGCAATGACTTTGTTAACAGAAAAATAGGACTCTCAACCGAAAACAGTAGCCTGATACCAGAGTCCTACAAAAGCATCCCCACTGGATGCCCATACAAAGAAATAGCAAAAAATAAAAAATAAAAAACTCATCTTAAAGACTCTGGAATGATCTCGACTAATGCCTTCAAAAAGTCTTATGTTTCTTTCTATGCATAATCCTCAAAAGATGGCAGAAGGCAGGAAACTCCAAAAAAATGTAATATGTGCATCTTTTGTGGTTGAAATGTTTGACTCTTGTAACTTCATCAGATGAGGGTGTCAAATAGTTGACAGCAGCCTTGGGCACAATACAAAAGACACCAAAAGCACCCATTTCAGTTTATAGATGAGTAGTTATGTGACCAAAAACCCTGATGCAGAAAGTATCAAGGGAAGAAAGAATTCAAAGCAATAGAAACAAAAACCAACTATGGGAATTAAAGGAATAAAAATGATGGAACTATAGGCAATAGGATTTAGTAGAATTAATAAAAAATAGAAAAACAGAATTTTATACAAGTAATTAATAGCAGTGGGGTTGTTCTGATATAGAGCTGAATTGGGAATTAGATTTCCATCATGGAGGACTTTGTGGAGCAGGAGGCATGCTTTGTGGTGTGAGAAGTAGTCTTGTTTTTTGTGTGGGGGCTCCTTGTCTTTCTTGCTTTTTGTTTTTTGGCTTTTCACTTCCTGGGTGAGGATCTGCTCTGTTAGTTGTTTCTTGCTTTGCCCTTTGTTGGGTCTTTAATAAAGTTCTGCCCTTTCTAAAAAAAAATGAATATAAAGCACAAGAAATCAGCACTACTGAAATTCTAGGATCAGCACTGAAAGGCTTTGCAAGGAATTAGCACCTTGCAGATTTGATGAAAGAATTAACACCTTCAAAGTTTGGAGTCACACCAAATCAAATAAATATTGACCTTCTAGAAAGCATTATAAAGAGTCATAATTAAACAACTACTAAAAGTACTAGAACCACGGAGTAATGGGTCTCTTGAGCCTACTGGATTGGATTTGATGGGCTTCCACTATAGACTTTCCAGGCCCACTAAATTTGAATATGCTGATTTGCATCTCGCATCACCTATCCCAGAATTCTAGAGTTTTACAACAAAAGGTGATCCTATTTATTGAGCAAAATCCCAACAAGTCGTGAGAAAAACATATAGATAAAAATAAATAAATTTAAAAAATCCCAACAAGTTTGCATGCTCGAATGACATTTGCAAACTTCTGGTGGGAACAACTATGTCTTTAAAGAAGGGTAGTAAGGGTTCCTCCCCCATCAAACTCTCTAGGTTTGTTGTATGCTAGAAAAAAATACACTGACCCTGTTGCAACCTTTCAGTGGGAAAAATACTGTCTTTAAGGGAGGACAGTCTTCTAGTTCACTCCACCCCTCTTTGATCCATTTTCTGTCTGCCACCATGGTTGATTCCAACATCCATAAGCGAAATCCTCATTTGTCACTAAAAAATTCCAAAATGTTGAATGAATATATCTAAGACTGCTAACCTAATCAGTACCAACAATCTTCTGTAATTGTCCAGAGAAGTTGGCTGAAGAGAAGAAAATGCAAACAAAGAAGAGATTGTTTAAACCACTGGGACGAATTTTCGATCAGATAGTAAAGTTTGATTTACCTGTACACTAAGAAGACAATTAAAATGAAATGTAGTTGCCATTCTCCCAGCAGCCTCCATTTCATAGGCGATGGTTAGAGCATTAGAATGATCTCCAGCTTTACAGTCTTCCTCAATTAGAAGATCATAGAGCTCATCAGTGGCTCTAAGTCCACCTTTGGCACCTTTAAGAAACACCTTATTGGCATCATCCAAATGATTGTTTCTGACAAGCTCCTCTGCTTCCAACAACTCAATCAACTTAGTTAAATCAGTTTTCCAAAGCAGATTTAGTGCAAGCTGTGAGTTTAAACAACATTAGGCCATAGAAACTTCATGGTTCATACCAATGAGAACTAGCCAAGCTTGGCGGATGTCAAAATTTAATTTTTCCATTGCTGCAAGAATTTCTAAGCCTCTGGTAGCACGACCTTTAGAACCAAACAAACGAATCAGTGCAACAAATGTTTCATGGAGAGGGCAAAGGCCTGCACTCAACTCCCTTCGAAGTGACTGCATCTGCATTGAATATATCAGTCTCCAGTATAAGTACTCACTAAAATTCATATATAAAACTCAATAGAATAGCAAAAAATAAATCATCTTATACCAATCAATCCTTCCTAAGAATAGATATTAATTACTACAACAAAATAACAGGAAGACGTGAAGTAAATTCTGATAATCAATTAGCTCTAGTTGCCTATATATATATATAGCACTTCGGATTAGGTACGAATGCCCAGGTGCAAAAGATGTGGGAAATGCCCCTGGGCTTGACACATCAGCATCAAAAAGTGAAAAGTATACCCCAAAAAGTGTAAATCACTTTTTTGGGGCTGATGTGTCAGGCCCTAATGCCTTTCGCACTTCTTTCGCACCAAAGCCGAGGCATATATATAGTGGTCCAAATTCATTTCCAGATGAAATCAACGCAAACATTTAGGACATGTTAGATTCCGACTCAACCTTCAACAAGGTGTTTGGCTAAGAATCTCAACTACTGCAGCATCAATTTAAATTTGAACAGTATTGTAGGTGTCTTTGGCACTAAATTGATCTTAAGAAGGCCTAATTGGACTCTCTAGTCACTAAAGTCTAAACACCTTTTCGAACGTTATGCAGCACTATTTAGCTCCCACAGAAGCTAACTAAATTTCGCCCGTTAACAGTTAGGCAGCGATTTTAGGGATGTGGAACACGTATCACTACAAATGTAAATTTTTTGGGTTTTGGGGGCATGATTCATTGCAAATGCACTCTCATCTATGTTGACTAAGTTTATGGCGCTTATAGTTAAAGCTTCCAACAAAAACGTAATTCAAAGTGAAATAGAATTCCAAAATCGCATCAAACAATGAGCACTAAAATACCTAAACTCTGAAAATTTTAGTAAATCAAAATGAAGAAGATAGAAAGAAAGGATTACAACCGCGCCCTCGTCGTCGCCTGTAAGTGCATGAGATACGATCAATCCATGGAAGGATCGAGGACCGGGGCTGAGTCCTGCGGCAATCATGTCGTAAATGACTTCAGAAACTCCGGCGACATCGCGATGCCGAGCGCGCTCCATCAACTCCTCCATGAATGCGAATCTCAGGCTTTTCTCGGCGGCCGATACTGCAGTAGAAGAAGAATCATCGCTTTTCGCCGGCTTCTTCCTTCTGGTCTTCTTCACCGGCGCCGAAATCGCAGAAACAATGACGACATTTCGGGAGCTTGGGGAAGAGATTGAGAAGAAGTTGGAGTGGAAAGGGGAAAGGAATTTTCCAGCTTCTCCGGCAGTGAATTTTTGGGGGAAGTGTGGGTAGGTTAAGAGACCCGCCATTTGTCTCCCCTTCCGCAGTGAAGGGAGCAAATGGATAAGAGAATAAGGAGAGAGGTTTAAGGAGAGAGAGGGAGAGTTGGGGTTTAAACATGTCGTGTCCTCGGGGGAAAATGTTCTGTCCCCAAATTTGTTTGTCCTCCCGTGGCCTCACACCACAGGCTGACACGTAATTTTTTAATTTGGTGTCGTTATTTAAGTTACGTACTTTTTCAAACACTTTTTATGGGGTTTTATGTGACTTTGAATCATCAAACTGTAGTCCTAGTCTAAAGTGTGGTAAAGTGTGACATCGTCAGTGGTGCAACACAAACATGTACCCCCAAAAAAGTGGGAAAAAAAAATGAACAAACAAACAACTTTGTTGGTGGTTTTCACTTTTTTGGGGCATTTGTTGCACACATAAGGGTGTTAGAGGCCATGGTACGCCCAAAGTTCAGCCCGCTATAGTAATTGTGGGCTTAACATCATTTGATGGTGGGATTGATCTCACTTCATAGGGAATTGGATTCAGGTGGGTGTCATTCATTCATTGAAAGGTGGGAGAGATAGGTTGATATTTAAAATTGGATTTAGAGGAGGATGACTAGTGGTATGGAGTTGGCATTTCTTTCTTTCTCAGCCGAAAACCCGAATCTTCAGAGAATGAGAGAGTTGATTTCCCGTGGGATGGAAATAAGGCGGAACTAGCACTTCAACTCCCAAGCACAAGGGATGATTAAGGCTGCATTTGATAACTCTCCCGAGAAGTGATTCTCATTGCTTTGGTTCCCAAGATTTCAAAATAGGTGAAAATGGCATTTGGTGAGTTTGCATTTTCTTTCCGGATTCCACTCCCAAAATTGGTTTGAGAGTGGAATTTTGGGAGTTGAAAAAAATAACTTCTCTGATTCTGACTTTCAATTCTCGGTTTTTTTTTTTTTTCTTCTCATTATATTACATCCTTATAATCATCTTTAAACATTTTCATCATTTTCATTATTTTCATCAATATTTCAATTTTTTTTCAAATTCTCTTGTCTACCGAACCAAACATGTTTCTCATTCTGGAATTCACTCCAAATGATGCATTCTTGGTGGAGTCAAGAATTAGGAATTGGGAGATGAAATTCGGGAGAGTTATCAAACTCAGCCTAATCAATCAATCTGATGAGAGAACTAGCATATCTTTCTTGCCTATTCCACTTCCAGCACTGTTACTGTTTTATATAGCCTGACATGTTCTAACCCCCCCCCCAAGTGGATTGATAAACATCTCAAACCTTAATTTATTTTTCAATTCATTGAGGAAAACGAGGTTGATTTCTCAATTCAACATTGATGAGCACCCCACTCAAGGGACTCTGAAGAGAGACTATTCCAATCAAACCTTCTATCTGGTTCATAATATAGGCCAGAAGCATAAGCCAAAAAGAAGGTGTATATTAGAGTATTAGATACAAGGGTGTATAGAGAAATATGTAAGGTACACCGTAGAGGCTTGTATTGTGGGTTTTATATATAATTGAAAATTTATCTAAACAAACAATTATCTACTCAAATCGAATTGGAAATACATGGATCCATATTCATTTTGAGTGGAGACAAATACAGATAGTAATCAGATAATTTCCCCCCTACTATGTGGAGTAACTCTAATTTATATTTTTGCTATAAACTTTGGTTGGGGATCTACTCATCTTTACAGTCATTGTCAATTGGTGATAGGGTTTATCACACAAACCAATCAAAATTAAAGATGAGAGGTGATGAAACAATGGGATGGTGATGGTATTATTAGGATGAAAACGTGTTCCTTTTTCCCTAACATAAGGGGTGAGAGAGAAAGTTGGAGAAGCAGACTATAAAGTATCCCTTTATATTCTCTATATTTTATACTCACAAGTAAATTAAGGCTATGATGATCATTTTAGTAAGAGTAGGATCTTTTATATATATATATATGATTAAACTGTCTTAACCGCTAAGCTAATGCTGTTATGTGTTTATGAGTGTGTGTGTGTGTGTGTGTGTACGAGTTTGTGTCCCTTTAACTTATTATATATCAGTATATACAAATTATAAAGTTGGAAACAAGTTGGTTCATCAAAATATTATTAAACATTGGGAGTTATTTAGTTTACAAAATATTACTTACAGGCTTACTCCAAGTAGTTGGGATTAGGATTTGTTGAGGTGAATTAAGGGGGCCTACTATTATTTTGAAGTGATTGTTCACAACTCTAATCGTTTGCAGTTATGCAGTATTTTGTGTAGATGAGGCAATATTTTATAAGAAGTTTAAACAAATCAGATTTGTTAAAAATGCAAATACAATGTTGTACATGTTCTGCCCAATGGCCACATGGTGAAAGGAGTCATATTTTGATCCATTGCTTAAACTTATAAAATCTAAAAAAAATTAATGGCCATTATTCATCATTTGAATATAAACAATATACATTGGGTTATGATGCTTGCACTGTATGCAGCTGATCTAGATGTGGTGCCTATTAGGTGGGCGGTGCTAGCCAACCCTCCATATGACAGAGAAGCGTGTCATTACAAGCTCCATATAACATAATACATTTTTGCACTTCAAGGTGAGTTTTGATAATAGAACATTATACACTTGGCGCTGGATTATCTCATGAAGCCAAAGTATTGGGCGGGAAGAAGCATTGAAGGGGATTTTAATAATTACATAAAAAATAAAACAGAGCAATAGCGTCGGATGTTGCTTTTCTTTGTTAGCTTGTTGGGTTTCACACTGACCTGAGCTCTTGAATGTAAGTCTCCGAGAAGGATTTTGTCTGCCTCCCTTAATGGAGGGTCAGTAAACTGGCCTGAGTTCTTGAATGTAAATCTCCGAGAAGGATTTTGTCTGCCTCCCTTAATGGAGGATAGTCTGCTGGGCATCAGGGGACAAACACGTCGGCACCAAAAAGAGATAAGTGTCACCCCAAAAAATGTAAATCACTTTTCGGCATTGAGATGTCCACCTCCTGACACCCAGCAAACCAAGCTAAGGAAGGCAGACAGAATCCTTCCTCAGAAGTCTCAGATGGTGTCTGAGATACCAGGGGACATCATATGGAATAAAATGCATATTTCATATTTAAAATAAAAAAAGCATCACCCACCAATTTTATTCCGTAGGTGTCACGGACACCAAATCCTGGGCAGAACATCCTTTCCGGTTTGATGGATGTATTTTTCATGCATTGCCCTTAGCTTTTGCTTATTGATCCAAAAAGGAAAGTGTTTTAATAGTTACACCAACATGCTCATTTGTAGTTATTTGTTCATATTCATCTGCATCATGCATTCTCTCCATGTCCTCTTTTTCCTCGTTTATGGCAAATCAGGCTTTTTATTCTCCTTTGCTTTGAGGTCATTGTTATATATTCACCCATCCATTGGTAAAAATATTTTTGGTAAACTTTAGCTAACCAAACCAATTATCAATTACCCAAAAACACATTTCCCATCTCATGACCAATAATCGCAAAAGACCCTGATTGCAATGCCACAATGTCACATTTTTCCGTTGTTGGATCGATCACCAGGCACACTGTGGAACAACAAGCCAAACAAAATGTAGAAGGAAAATACGATTACACCCCTTTAAAATGTCACTCCCCTACAAAGAGGACACACTGATCGCATTGTCATTCCAAGAAAAAATCGATTTTCTTCATGAAGAAAACAATCACTAGTCAACAAATAAATAATGTTCTCATTTAATGACATAGTAGCATGATCAAAACTTCCTACAGAATGTCCCCTCTAACTATGATTACATGGATGTCCGAGCCTCCCAAGAAAAAAAATCTAGAATCACAAGATGAGGAGTGCAAAGAGAATCAGATCTAAACCATGGAATAATGATCTCACCACCATTAATGTTTTTTTTTTTTTTTTTTTCAATTTTATGTGATTTCTGAATATTTTATTGTATATTAAGCCGTTTGGATCCGAGCTCATCAGCAAAGAACCTCAATAATCCATGCCGCCCATGCCACCACCCATTGCTGGAACTTCCTTCTCATCCTTTGGAAGTTCAACCACAACAGCCTCAGTTGTAGTCATCAATGAGGAGACACTGCAATTAACATATCACATCAGCTGGTTGCTTAAGAAATCAAGGACAGGCTAATAACCAAAGTGGTCTCAATAAACAAAACTGTAACTAAAATCAAAACTCTTCAGGAAGAGTTCGCAAGGTTTCTATATTTACCTGGCTGCATCCACCAACGCAGTTCTGATTACCTTCAACGGGTCAATAATTCCTGCTTTGACCATGTCCACATATTCTCCTGGTTGTTCAAGGAGAGGAACACGAGAAATCCCAAGTCAAATTAGTATAGCACACTATATTACAACTTTATTGTCCTGAAAAAAGTACTTAGAAAACAAGTGTTTGCATACCTTTCGCTGCATCATATCCAAGATCAGGGTTATCTTGCTCCAATAACTTGCCAACTACCACAGCTCCCTCAACCCCAGCATTGGAAGCAATTGTATGAACTGGTGTCTGCAGGAATGAGTTGGCAAATGAAAACCATTTATCCATCAATTTGAAAAAATAAAATAAAACCCAAACAACAGAAATGATTTCTAAACCAGTGGTTACACACACATGGGAGCTGAAGTCTTGAATGCAAAAGACAGTTTATTTAATACGACAAAGGCAACCAAACACACACACACACACACCATAAACTCAAGCACACCCACATCTAATTATATATTTCAAGGCTTTCTTGATCAAATCTGAGTGACTAAGATTCACACCTTAAGGGCATTCTGAATAATCTGAACACCTATCTTCTGGTCAAAGTTGGCAGTATGCAGTTTATCCAGTTCTTTCGATGCATAAAGAAGTGCAACACCACCACCTGCAAAAGGCCCAGCCATTGTTTAATGACCTCAAACTAATTGGATGATAAGAGAAATGGCTTCAATAACACAAGACCTACCAGGTACAATTCCCTCTTCCACCGCTGCCTTGGTGGCATTTAGAGCATCAGTTACTCTATCCTTCTTCTCACCAACTTCAGCTTCGCTAGCCCCTCCTATCTGCAAAGGAAAAGAGAGAGAGAAAAAAAAAAAAGACGTTAAGTTTCCGTCAGTGCATAGTTGCAAAAAGGTAGAAGCACCGGAAGCAGCTTCTAAAAATGGTAACAAAACATCATCAGAGAGCAAGAAACCAAACCTTCAAAACAGCAACACCACCAGAAAGCTTTGCTAGTCTCTCTTGTAGCTTCTCCTTATCATAATCAGAAGTGCTCAATTCAATTGAAGACCTCAGCTGTTACCGGAAGAATAGAGCGGATCAATCAAATTAGAATTTGAAATTATAATCCATTTTTTGACCCACATTAATAGCGTGAATAAGCCACAATCCAGAGCTCATCAGGAACCCATGAAAAAATATTAACCACACAGTCGAAGGAATGACATCAACCTGCTCACATCTTTCCTCGATGGCTTTCTTGTCACCAGCCCCATCCAGAATGACAGTGTCATCCTTAGATATTGTCACCTATAAAATATAAAACACTAATAAGTAGGTGAGATACAGCCAAACACAATTCCAGAGAGCAAAAAAAATAAAATAAAAATCCCACTAGCTCTCTCTCTCTCTCCTATCAATAGAGAATAAATACATTACAATATGACACATCCGGATTGGAAGAAGAACTCACCTTTTTGCATGTGCCGAGCATATCCAAGTCCACCTTTTCCAGGTTCATGCCAAGTTCGTCTGTTATGAGCTGCAAAGAAAAGCAAGTGAATCATTCAGAGGGCAATACAATAAAACAATAACCAAAATTCCCAAAACAACCATGACAAGTATAGAGGACCCACATCACCCCCTGTGAGAGTGGCAAGATCCTGCATATTGGCCTTCCTGTTTTCTCCAAAACCAGGAGCTTTAATGGCACAGACCTATAACAGATGTATAATTCAACCAACACATCAGACTAACAGATAATACCATCCACAAACAACAATCATAATGCCAAATAATAGAAAATAGAAACAGAAGCATACCTTGATTCCAGCACGAAGCTTATTTAAAATGAGGGTTGCCAATGCATCACTTTCAACATCTTCAGCAACAATTAATAAAGGCCTTTGTCTCTGAGGCACATAAGAATATCTTGTCAGATAAACCAATAATATATGGTGCATTGACTTTTACCACTCATATTGATGTAAATTACATCCAATGGAATCAAAACTAAAGGACCTGCTTACCTTCAGAGCCAACTCTAATACTTTTACTACAGCATTTATGCTTGAAATTTTCTTCTCATGGATTAAGATGAGAGGATCTTCTAATTCCTGTTACAACATTAACACAAAACCTTGTTAAAGTGTATTGAGAAAATTCCACAGAAAACTGCTTTATTTCTGAAACAAAAACAATGTTATTAGCTAGTCTACTCATGGTTGTTTTCCATTGATGGGTAAAAAAAATACAAAAAGATGAAAAAGTTCACACATCCAAAAACTAGAAAACTCACACATTTTTGGTTCTTTTGGTTGGTGATGAAATATGGAGATATATAGCCCCTATCCAATTTCATTCCCTCCACAACTTCCAATTCATTATACAATGTCTTTCCATCCTGCACCAATTTAATAGAGAAAGTCAAATCCACATAACATAGGGGCTGAAAATAGATTAACACGGATGCATAGGAAATAATACATCAAATCCTAAGCAAGAAGATAAATGCCTCTGAAGGTGGGGCAAAAAATGCTCACAAGGAAAAAACAATGCAATTCAAAAAGAATAGGTAGGAAAATTAGATAATGCAAGACTCATAGGGTAAACCACTTACCACTACCATCTTCGGTATTCTCACCCAGGTCAACAAAAGGTCATTACCCAGTGCTGGTCCTGTAATTTCAGGGTGCTAGGAGGGGTGAACGGGATACAGACCTAACCTTTGGCATTTTTTGCACAAAATTGCTGCTCACTGGACTCGAACCCTCATTTTCACACAGGCCGCTACCATTGCATCAAAGCGCCAAAGCAATGGTTCCATTCAACAAATAGATAATTTTTACCACGTCAACAACTACATAAAAATTATCTATTTGTTGAAAATACAGAGGGGATCTCATAAAACATCATCAAAGCCACTGGGCAACAATTCATGCAAGTGCTTGACAATTTCTACCTTTATACAACAACAAACTTCTCAAATGAGCATTACCCTCTTCATAAATTTCAGGAAGTAGTTTAAGTAGTTATGATAGTAGCCCACCTATCATCAGCTAAGATGCACCAAAACAACTTGGCCATAATAGAAATAGCAAAACCACTACCTTGACAAGTAAAAGAAATGAAAAATCAAGCATCACACAACTTACAGATATGGTGATGACTCCCTCTTTGCCAACTTTCTCCATTGCCTTGGCTATGAGCTCACCAATCTCTCTTTCTCCATTTGCCGAAATCGTGCCAACCTTTTTCAAAGAGATTAAATTAGTGACCCATCAAATCAAATCGTGCCAACATTAAATTAGCAACCCATCAAATCATAGCTTATTCTTATTCCTACTACTCTCAAATTTAGGATCAACAGTAGTACAAAAGCATTCACATTTAAGAACAGCAACAGAACAAATAAAATGAACCTGTGCTATTTCTTCAGATGTGCTAATCATTCGTGCTCTACTCTTAAGGTTTGTCACCACAGCATCAACTGCCATTGTGATCCCACGTCGCAGGTCCATTGCATTCATCCCAGCTGCCACTGACTTGCAGCCTTCCGAAAATATAGCACGGGTGAGTACTGTGGCACAAGTGGTACCTGCAAACATGTTAGACAGGACTCAAATCATTCGCTGCACTCATCACCAGGAAAGATTTGTTAAGTGATGATGTGTTAGGGATTTAGATCCACTGGAACAAAGAGAATCAATGAATTAGCAATGAGCATTTATGCATATAATTCTTTCTCAAGATGCTTATTCTTGTACCCAAGAAAAATAGACATAACCGCTATCAAACAAGCATTGACTCAGCCGCCTCTAAGTTTGGAAATGGCTTTCCTCTAGCTCCTTATAATTTTTTTCTTCTGATTTTCAACATTGAGCTTAATATAGACTAAAGCCTGAGCAATTTTATGTTATCATCAGAAAATTTGTACTTCATTATCAAACCTTGAAGCAGCAGGGTGTCAACAGCTAGTGGCAATTTTCACAAGGGTAGGGAACTAAAAACATTGTCATTGTATAAAACCTTACCATCACCAGCAACATCATTGGTTGCGTTTGCAACTTGCTTCACAAGGCTTGCACCCATGTTCTTAACTCTGTCCTTGAACTCAATGCTCTTCGCAACAGTGACACCGTCTTTTGTCACTTTGGGGGAACCAAAACTTTGTTCCAAAACAACAGTACGTCCCTTTAAAAATCCAAACACCATGATATTAGTCAAACATCTAGACCATATAGACCAATATATATATATATATATATATATATATATATATATAT
>JAOXJP010038743.1:0-16494 GCA_025762735.1 Platanus orientalis
GGCCGGCTCTCAACCTGACGCCACCCTCCTCCTTTATCCGGGCTTGGGACCGGCAATGTCTGAAGATACAAACATCACCCTCCTCCTTCATTCTACATTAGACAATACTGTAATAGCCTATTTGGCAGCCACCTGTAATGTAATCATTTCATTTTAATTTCTCAAAGCATCTGTAGCCATGAGGTGATGGTTTGTAATGAACTCATTTAAATTTGTAATGATTTGTTAACCAAAATTAGAAATGAACTCATCTTAGGTTTTTCTATAAAATGAAATGATTTAGGTTATCATCAAGTACAAATCACCACAAATCTGAATGAGTTCATTTTGAACTATCCCCTTATGGCTACAAATGCCTTGGGAATTTCAAATGAAATGATTTCATTACATGTGGCTGGCAAACGCAGCCTAATGAAAGATTTTACATAACCAATCTGTAGAAAATATCAAATGTAACTGTAAAGTCAATGGCCAAATCAATTGACCCAGAAATAAATTTGACGAAGAAAATACTCTTTCAAGGTATTATTTCTAGTTAAAGTTAGCTAACCTAACTAAATCAAAACTGATTCAATGACAATTGACATGAAACTGAATCTGAGGAACAAACTGGTAGTTACTAAATATCTAACTAATCTTAGCTACTCCATTAAAACTAAAATTCATTCAAGGTTTGCATTTCAGTTTAGGCATGATGTCGCGAATGAGCCAATCTGCCGTGTGCTTGTAAGCCTTCTATGTCAGATGAATACCATCCCAGCTCATGCGTCTGTCTGGTTCAGGACAAACTGGAACCCCCTCAGCTCCACAAATCTTAGTCAGATTAAAGTTATACTGGCCTCCAGTTCCACAACAAGCTTTCTGAATAGACCTTGCTTCAAATCCTAGTCACAATTAGTAATTAAAACAAGGAAAAGAATTAGTAAGTAGTTCTCCCAAGAGCTATTAAGCTCTTGGTCTAGATAGACATTTAAAAAACGAATGGAAGGATCAATAAGTAGTTCTCCTTGTGCCTTTAAAGTACGAAGTGTGATTCTTTGGCTACAAAGAGTGTGAAGACTCACCAAGATAAGGAGCATGGGTAAGGATCCATTGGAAGGCTGTGTAATAATCGGCATATACTATGTCAACATTTGAGTACTCTTCTCTCAGTTGTTTCAGTGCTAATTGGAGTTTATTGTCATGAAACATTGCGAAGCTGTTTAAACCTTTTAAGCACTGGAATTTATTGTAAGATGCCAAATCATTGCTTTTAAATGCGGTAAGATAAATCGGTAAACATCCTATTGGGAAATTTCCTGGGACAACCACTCAAGTTGCACCAAGATCAATCACTTTCTGCACCCAACATCAGATTTTAAGAACTTATTAGTATGTCGTTTGATAAGAAATTAATTATCATGATAATTAATTACAAACATGAGGATCAAAACCATGATGAAAAGAGGTAAAAAAGGAAAAAGTTTCTTCATATGTCATGAAGAATGTTGGAGCATGAAAGAAACCTACTCTAGTAGTGTCCTTAATATTCTGAACAACATGAGGCACATAAGTCTGAACCTCTTCAATAGTTTTCCCTTGAAAGAATGCATAGTTATAATAGTTTCCTCCAATCTCCCCCACCAAGAAAAGAGCCTTTTGAAGCTTCTGTTTACACTCTAACCAATGAAAAAACATAGATAATTAGGATAAGCAATTTATAATTAAAAAAGTTGATAATTTCACTGATAAGCTGGACTTGAAATAAGAAAAAAAAAATATATTATGTATTAATAAAGTAAGAGTCACCTGTCTCCATGTAACAGATGGATTTGAGATGGGTTTTGAACCAATCGAGTTGGACAAGGAGGGAACTGTTGGTCACCGGTTCGTAAATGTTCTTGTCGGCAAGGAAGGAAGTGTCAAGTGCAGTAGACCCAGCTACTGCAAAGTTTACTCCATGAGTGAAATCGGCATCCTTCTCCAGATAAGGATTAAGAAAGGGGAGATCAAAAGCCAAAGCTGCAAAAATTATCGGAAAAATAAAAGAAGATTAACAACAACAAATATTGAAATAATAAAGCAATGACATGGTGCTAATACATACTATACAGAGTGTAACATGTTTTAAAAGAACAGTGCTATTGATCTCCCAATCACTTCAATTATCATAGATACTATGTTGTGTGGAAATCCTTGTTTTGGAGTTCGAATGCAATAAGATAGAAGAAAGAAAATAGCAAAAAACAACAATAATCATACAAAGTATTTGGTTCAGCTTGAAGCCTACATCCATCGTTAAGATGGCATGATAATTTCACTATGTTCGAAGAACAAGTGACTATAATAATCCGTGCGGAGGCATAGTTCCCAAGAAACTCCATATAACCCACCCAAAAAAACCTCATTCTCTGCATGGGTTGGGTCAGATCCCAAAAACAAGTCAAATACAGTTCAGGTCTTTCTACAGATCGTATACATACCCAGGTTGCATTCGAGACACCTTCACAAGATATTAGTAGATGCGAAATACATGTTCTTTCTAAGACAACAGGGGACTTCCCTTGGAATAAAATGCACAGGGGTTAGATTAAGTTTCAATTTCCCACCCATTTTATTCTATAGGAAGGACATTTGTTCCCTAGTAGATAATAAAAGGGAGCAAATGTTGTACTCCCAATTCATTTGCTTGTTGGTGGTCAACAAAAATTCTTTTGTTTTGGAATTGACACATGTACATGTCTTTCCAATTCGGATTATCAAAAGGGTTTTGGATTCGGTAATGCCTCTAGACCGAGTACTTTCACAATAGACAATGACATCCAATATGGATAGTGTAAAGAAAAATTTACTCAAATTAAAAGTTTAGAGTACAATACTGGTTATAGAGGTACATTCGAATGACAGATTAGCTGTTGTCTATCCTCTTGAAATGGGGAAGACCTCATTGAATCTGATTATTTGATCAAAGACAAATTATCCGTTATTCTTTCTTCTGGAAGCACCTCGTTAAATCTAGTTTCGCGAACAAGTTAGATTAGTTGATGCCCTTCTTTTTGGAAGAGCTTCGTTGAATATAGTTCTATGAACAAAACAAATAAGCCGATGCCCTTCTCCTAAAAGAGTTTCGTTGAATCTGGGTCTGCAGTGTAATCGAATCACCCGAGACAAGGGGTTCGAGTCACTACAGGAATGAACTACCGCTAAGCTTAATCTAAAGATACGACTATTGATAAGATATGTGAATTTTTTATAATGATTGAGATGTCCTTTCTATTCGCTGTTTTCCCTTATTTATAGAGGTCTATCCATGATGTTGCAGTACTCCTCCACGTTCATTATCTAACTGTCTTTCGGTTTGAATCGTGGGATATTTTGCTCATTAATTGCATCATGTATCCCTTGGTGTAACACTGGTGGGCCCCCCCTTTACACTTCATATTCTACCCAACGTGGCTTATTTATGTAACCATTTGCTTATTGTCATTTAACTTTACGTGTCTTTTGTGATTGGTGGATTTTAAATATGTGCTAACAAATGCCCCCCAAATGTGTCTGGTTTGAATCCAAACCAGACACGTGCTGATCTCCTGCCGTTTTTCAGTACTAGTGCAATCACATAAGCCGTTGCCTATAAATGTGGTTTTTCTTCAATCGACACCATTTTTTCCAGTGTTTCCTTTGCTCTGAAGTGCTTCATCTTCTTCTTTCATTCCATCTAATCTTCAATCTTCAATCCCATTTTTATCGCTCGTGTGAAGCAAGTTGCGTCTATTAATGTTGAATCTGAGGAAGCTTCCTCTCTTACTGAGCAGTCAGAATAAGGGGAGATTCCTATTGTTGAGATTGAAACCGCTCTGGTTGTTGTAAAACGACTGTGTATTTTAAGTGTAAGTGACCACACCATGTCTATGACAATTTTCATTGATCTTCCTTCTGAAGGTGCTTCATCTAGCTCCAACATCTCTTGCTATGGCCTAGGTCCCGCTTTTCTGAAGGCGACTCCACTTCAGATGCCTCATTATTTCCCAGTTGACCTTCATGGAGCTCCCTTATTCTACTCTAAGACCATTGACTAGGGTGAATGGGAAAAGAAGTTTGAGCTTGGCTCTTGGTATAAATCCAACTGTTCCTGGGCCGATTGGGTAGATCGCATGCTTTCTCAGAGGCAAAAGAAATGGGAGAAGCTCGGCCTCACCGGAGCCATCTTGTCCTCTAAATCAAATATGCCCTTTAATCAAACTCTTATTTCTACATTCTTGACGTTCTGGTCCCCTACCTCGAATTGTTTTTTACTCCCAAAGGGTCCCATGTCAGTTACATTAGCTAACGTTTATCATCTGCTTAACATTCCTATCAAAGGTAACATCATTCTCCCTAACTTTTCTGATCCTTCTCGACCTTCTTTCAATTATCCATTAGAATCTTCCCGTTTGTCTTACACCACTTTTCTCACTCACGAAATGGGTAAGTCCGGAAGCAAGGTTACATTCCAAGAGGAATGTTCTTTTTATCTTTATTGGTTATGTAAGTTTATGGTTTTTTCCTCCTCGAAGAGGATCACCCTGGGGTTTGCCCATATTGCTACAGCCCTAGCTTCAAACCGTCAATTAACCTTGTGCCCTTTTGTATTTACTATTCTTTATCGATCACTCTAGTCCTTGACTTGGGGGATATTCTCTGGTTCAGTAAATGGATCATTGTGGATTTATGCTTATTTTCCCAGTTTATCTCCGATTCTATTGAATTACCAGACTCGTGTCCCATTTTGCAATGCACAGTATTGGCTCAAGGCTAGGTATCTTAAATCGTCTTCCCCCTACTTTTTACCAGTGCATTGATGTCATTTTTGATGCACAAAGAGTGCATTCTGACATTCATTTCCTTCCACTTTGAGATTTAAAATTTGGTTCTACCGAATATCTTACTTGGCAACCAAACTCTTCTCAATCAAAATTAAAAGCCCTAAGGATCTGGGCATCTTGTGTCTACTCTCGAAACTTGCCTGTTTTTCATAAATCTGATAATGTCGAGGCTTACTGCCCAACAATTTGGACTTTTTCAATGCATCCCTACTCCTATCTTTACTTTGAATTCTCCTTAGGACTTCGAATGCATCCCTCTAGTTCGAGAGAACTATTCATAAAAAAGATAAGGGGAAGTAGTTCATCCATGATGTCGCTTTATGTCCCATCCTTTTGAGGGGTTCCAGAATCCACTCCCTCTTTTGACATCTAGTGGTTGAGCTTTTTGGAGAGCATTTGGGAGCTACTAGATCAAATCAAAGATTGATTATGCCCTCCTTACGAGGCTCCTCCAATACTAGGTATATCCTTTTATTTTTTTTTCATTTCTTTTGTTAACTCTCGAGTATCTTACTGTAACGATTTTTCAGCAACCCCTCTTTATGCTATTTCTACCCTTCCAGCTTCATCTTGCCCAAACAAGCAACCCGATGTTGGTCTAAGGAATTCTAGATTTCAAGAGGACATTAAGACTTCGACCATGAAGGAAATGCTCGATCAACAAAAAGCGGTTGTTCGAGCTGTCAAGATTGAACATCAATCTGAAGGAGAGGGTGACCTGACGAGAAGAAAAAGGAAGGTGATTGTCCTATCTACTGAAGACAAGCTACGCCAAGAGCTCGAGGAGAAAGAAGAGTTATTGAAAAAGACCAGACTCGAACTCGAGGCTTTAAATCAGAAGAAGGTTGATGAGGCTAAAGAGCAGGCAAAGTTTGAGTTGGAAAAATGAACCAAGGCATTAAATGATAACCTAGCTTGTTCGTGGGAGGAAAAACAAAAGGCTGTCGATTAGAGTAAGGAAGAGAAAATGTTAAAAATTGAAGAGAGGCAAAGGAGGAAACAAGAAGAAAATAAACAATGAAAAGAAGAAAAAAGAAAATAAAATAAAAGAGATGCTGAGGACATTGATAGGGGACAAAGTGAAGAGAAACAGATAGATGAGGAAAGACATAAAAAACAAGAGTAGGACGAAAAGAAGAAAAAAATAGAGATAAAAGAATAAGAGGAAAAAGATAATAAAGAAGCATAAAAGAGAAAGAAAGAAGAAGACAAAAAGAGAAAAGAAGAGGAGAAAAAGAAAGATGAAGAAAAGAAGAGAGAAGAAGAGAAAGAGAGACAAGTTGCAAAGGAAGTAGAGAGAAGAAGAGAAGAGGAAGAGAGAAGACAACAACTCAATGAGGCTAAAAGGAGAGATGAGTAGAGAGAAAGACAAGCAAAAGAAGAAGCCAAAAAACTCGAGGAAGAAATAAAAAGAAAAGAGGAAGAAAAAAGACAGAGACAAGAAAAAGCTATCATTAAGGAGCAAAAAACTAAAGCCTCAAGGCCGACTGCAGAGGCTGAGGCAACGATTAAAGATCCTAATATAGGACATTCCCCTAGTCAAGGAGATATCGAGGGTCCATATCTAGACCATGATATTCCTCTTGGTGACGAATCATCAACTGGGGTGATGAACCTAGATTTATCCTCTGCCAATTTGATCTCTCTGGTTCTAGAATCTTCATAAATGGTTTCATCTAAAGGCTTTGAAAATGCATTGTTCGATGCCCTAACAATTGAGACTGTGAAGATTCCTATCGAGCCTCTTTCTTTAAAGTCCTTGCTGGCAACTGTTTCGGCCTAGCCTTCCCAAGAGATCTCTGGACGTTTGGCTCAGCTTCTTTCTTGAGCCAAACTTTTTTACTTCCGGGGTAACAGGGATAACAAGGTCTTCGTCTTCATCTCCCTCCCCTTTGCCTTTAGATCAGTTGCATTAGGCCCTGACAATGCTTCGATCCTACTTCACTGCTGGGTCGTCGACTGTACTTTTGGATCTGATAGTTAACGCCCTGTTTGTTAGTTCCAGCAACATGTTGCTCCAACATCTTGGTTATTTGTCGGTGGATCAACGAGCTAGTTTTCGCTTGGTTTTCTCCCCTTAGAATGAACCCCATGAACAACTCCAACTGAGGCACACCAAAGAGGCCCATGGTCAATAATTAAAGACTCGAATCGATGCTTTACTGTCTCAACAATCATTGACTATTGACAATGTCTCTTCTTTGGTGGATAGTATCAATGCTCAAATTACTAAAATTAAGAAGGATGAAGCCCATCTCCAGAAGTTAAAAGAGAATCTTCAGAATTCTAGTATGGAGCTCGAGAAAGCAATGAAGCAAGACTCTCTTTATTTTGAGGAAATTCCATGCCTTGAGGGAGAACTGTCGACTTGTGAGTCAGAGCTTAAAGATTGTGATCAGATCATTGACACTTGGTGGTCTTTACTAGCCTCAGTTTTTTCTTGAACCATTCTGACCAATTATTTGTACTTCTATTTTGGTCTTCTTGTAACTTTTTACTTCTAATATTTTACATTGGTTACCTTTTGCTCCCACATCGAGGGCTTGTACTTTTTAGGTATTTTCCATTAATACTCCGTACATGTTCTTGTCCCTCGACCTGCATTAATCTATAGGCGTTGCCGTCTAGTACTTCACTCACTAGAAATGGTCCCTCCCATGTTGAGGACCATTTACCTAGTCTGTGATCTTTAGTCCCAATTGGCAAGATGACTTTTCATACCAATTCTTCTTCATGAAAAGATTTGGTTTTTACTCTCTTGTTATAAACCTCAACCACTTTTTATTTTTGAGAAACAATAGAATTAAGGGCTTCGAGTTGTTTCTCCCTAAGATCATCCATTTCAGACATCATGGTGTCTTGGTATTCGATATGGCTTAGTTGATTTTGATTTGCCACCCTCAGAGACTCCACTGTGATTTTTAAGGGTAGCACCGCATCGTACCCATACACTAATGCATAAGGTGTAGTCCTAGTGCTCGATCTCTTTGATGTTTGATATGCCCAGGCAATATCAGATAGCAATTCGTCCTAATTGACAACAATGTTGTCTACCATCTTGCGCAAGTTATTTTTTATTATCTTGTTAGTTGCCTCAGTTTATCCGTTTGACTGGGTGTAATATGAAGTTGAATTCACTATTTTGAACCCATAATCTTGGGTGAATTCTCGTATTCGAGCTCCATTAATGAATATAAACCCTTGGTAGATAGTAATGGATTGGGGAATTCCAAATCAATGCACTATCATTTCTTTGATAAAATGTATTATATCTCTCATTAACATCTTGATATGGTTTGCATTCTACCCACTATGTAAAATAGTTTGTGGCAACTAAAATGAAATAATTTATTTTTATCGAGGTCGGCTTGACTTCTCCTATCATGTCGAGAGCCCATCCTCTAAATGGCCAAGGCTTTATGATAGAATGTAGGTTGGTTGCTGGTACTTAAGGCACTAGCTCATGTTGTTGGTAAGCTTCACAACCCTAGGCATATCTGATGTAGTCTTGTAGGATTCTTGGCTAGAAATAGCCATATTGACAGATTAGCCACCTCATTTTTATGCCTAACTGGTGTGCATCGCAAATTCCTTCGTGAACTTCTGCCATTGTCAGTTTAGCTTCATCAGTCCCCAGACATTTGAGCAACATACCATTAGCCCCCCATTTTAAACAACTCTAAAGGTTCACCCCAAAGTATATATCATCTGGCTTTGAGTTTCATAGAATTATTTCCTCCTAGATTGGGGTTCTATAGATACTACATGATTGGTTCTTTCTAGTCATCCTATTTTTCCTTCCCATTATTGGAAGTAATGACATCGATATTAAGAACTTCTTCCAAAATTGAATTCTCACACCCAAACTGTAGACTTGAAATCTTATTGCTTTCTTTAAGGGGAATATGACTGGTTTTATATCCTGAAGCAACTTGTGCCATCAAATTGGCCTTATGGTTAAGGCTTCGAGGTATGCACTTTAATGTGACATCGTTGAATGCCTTTAACAATTGTTTGACTTTATCCCTATAAGTTATCAAAGTATGACTAATACATTTGTAGTCTCCTGACGCTTGGTTTATCACTAATTGTGAATCCCCAAGGACTTCGAGGGACTTTACTCATAAGCCGTTTAGGATCAATAAACCTCAAACCAAAGCTTCATATTCAACTTGATTGTTGGTGAATTCTCCTTCTAATCTAAAGTTCAGTTATGTGACTGTTCCTTTTGGGGAAACGATTATTACCCCTAGACCGGATCCTTTCTTAGTCTTAGACCCATCGAAATACAGTTGCCAAGGGGTAAGGGTAATACAATTATCCTCGATGCTTGTCTAAACAGGGTGATAAGGATGATCAGCCAAAAAATCTGCCAAGGCCTGACCCTTTACTACTTTTTGCGAGACATAGATCAGATCAAACTCGAGGAGCATGAGACTCCATTTCCCTATTTTACCTTTTGCTATGGGTCGCAACAACATGTATTTTACTACATCAATTTGGGCCATGATATAAACCACATGTGACAGAAGATAATGTCTTAATTTCATTGATGTAAAGTACAATTCTAAACATAATTTCTCTATCATAGGATAATTACATTCGGCCTTCTGCAAACTTAAGTAGAACACTGATTGTTCGTGTCCTTCTTCGTTATCCTGAGCCAATAAGCTTGCTATTGAGTCTTCTGTGGCTGAAATGTATAACTTCAAAGACTTGTCCTTTCTTAGTGGCATCAATACTAGTGGATTTGATAAATACACCTTGATCTTCTCAAAGATTCGTTGGTACTCTTCTTTTCACTCGAATTCTTCGTTCCCCCTGATTCACAATATTGGTGAGAACACTTTTGTCTTTCCTACCACATTAGAAATAAAATGTCTATGGAAATTAATTTGCCTAAGAAATCGTTGTACTTCCTTCTTTGTAGAAGGTGGCTGGGCTTGAATAATTGTCTTAACTTTGTTATGGTCTATCTCAATCCCTCGATAATGCACCAGGAAGCCTAAAAGGTTTCCAATACTTACTCCAAATGCACATTTCAAAGGGTTCATTTTTAATTGATGTTTTCTCATCTTGAGAAATCCCTTTTCTAGATCTAGTAGATGGTTATCAAAATACTGAGATTTCACCACTACATCGTCGATATATACTTCCATAAATTTTCCAATCATGTTGTGGAAAATGTAATTCAGCCCACTGGTATGTTGCCCCAGCGTTTTTCAAGCCAAAGGGCATAACTACCTACTCGAACATACCTATCAATCCTGAACATCGAAAGGTTGTTTTAAGAATGTCTTTTTCATTGATGAAAATCTGGTTATAACCAGAATGTTCATCCATAAAGGATAATATCCAATGTCTTGCTGCCCCATCAACTAACAAATTAGCCACGGGCATGGGATATTCATCTTTAAGAGTGTCAGTATTAGGGTTTCGAAAATCAATGCAAATTCTGAGTTTGCCATTCTTTTTTACAACTGGTACTATGTTCGAGAGCCATTTGACATACTTGGTAGGGCGGATGAACCCTGTCACCAACAACCTCTCAATTTCGTCCTTGACTTTTAAGATTACCTCATTGGTCATTTGTCGAGGGGGCTGCTAAAAGGGAAAGTAGCCATTCTTCATAGGCAGTCTATGCTCGACAAGCCTTCTGTCCAGCCCGGGCATTTCCCAGTAGTCCTAAGCAAAGAAATCTCTATATTGCTTTAGGACACTTGTGATCTTTTCAAATTCTGATTCCTCGATCTTGGTACTGACGTACGTTACTCGTGGGTCCTCTGTGGTACCCAAATTGGCTTCTCTCAATTCATCTTGTACTTTCTCCTTTAAATCATCTAATTTAGCAGGGGCCGTTCTCAGTTGTTCAACTCCTATGGCTTCATGCTTAAAGGGTAGCTCTTCTGTACTACATTCAGCACGATACATCTCGACTCTTTTTTCTGTCAAGTACCCTGACAATCTTTTCATGGCCATTTGTATTCCCCCCTCATTTTCTTTGTTTAGATTAGTTATTCGACTCCTCTTTGCTTTCTAGGCTTGATTTTTCTAGCCCTATTTGTGCATCAAGGTTGACTAACTCTCTGCACAATTCGTCAAACTCCTGACTTATTGAGATCTCATCTTCTTGATTTTTTGTATGGTAACCTCAGTAGGCTTTCCCTTGCTGTCTTATCTGACAAGCTTGATTGTTTCGACATTGTGGTCATAAAGATGGGCCTTGGCATTGTTTTCTGAGGCCAGGAATGGTTTTTGATTTGCATATATGACTTCTACACAATTACTATAATTCCAAAATAATAACAATTGATGCAAAGATGATGGGACACACCAGTTTGAGTGTATCCAATCTCTTTTAAGCAGTGCATTGTAATTAGAAGAGGTGTCGACCACAAAGAATGTAGTCACCTGTGTTTGACCCCTTACCTGTAACTCGAGTGGAAGGACCCCTTTGGTTCGAGTAGCATTTCTTAAGAAATCACAGACAGACACATCTGTTAGCACTAGGTCGCTATTGACCTTTAATAATTTTCTCATCATCGACAATGGGAGAATGTTTACAGCCACTCCATTGTCGATTAGAACCCTATTAACTAGTCGACCCTCCATTTGTACCTTTATGTATAAGGGTTTTAAATGTTGGGTCATATTTCTAAAGGGCTTATAAAAAATAAGCTTACCTTTATTCTCCTTTGTATTTATCCCGCACTTGTCTTCCTTTGGCATATTGTTTTTCTGATGTCCTAAAGTTCTTTTTCTACCTCAGAAACTTGGTCCCGGTGGGCTTTGAACTTGACAGGAAGTGTGAGAATCATATTGCAATCGACCTCCCTCTCAGGGTGATTGCCGAAATGAATATTAGCCATATGGCCCTTGTCGATAGGGAGATTGTCTGTAATCGATTATAAAGGTATGAAGGATTCGGTGAATAGCCCCTCATTCTTAAAATCAATAAAGTCATCCTCATCTGATGACGGTTCTGCTATGTCTGCCCAGGTCATACACTGTTACTGTTGTTCCTTTCCTCCTTTAGTCTGGATTGTTGTCGAGGTGTCTTGTAGCTTATCTTGGTGAGCTTTCTTGGTTTTCCTTGGTTTTCAACCAATAAGCACACATATGGGCCTAGGCTTTTGATTATCGTTGACATTAAGTATGGGATAACATCCCTTTTCTAATTTTTTGCGTACTCTTTTGCTCAATTATCCATCGGATGACGTGTTGAATTGACAGTCAGGTTAGACATATTTGACCATCTGGTGTTGGATGGCCCCTCCTTGTCCATCTTGCTGCAACCCTAATTCTTAACTTGGAACCTGGCTCAGGTTTCCTTGTTGAGTTGAGGTCTGTTTCCTTAACCATCTTATTTTCTGAGTCCTTGTCATTGAAGAAAAATCATGGTTGTACCCATACTTGTATATCGGGAGGCTTCAAGCATGTTGCCTATTAACAGGCGTGATCACCTCTACCCATCTATTGACCTCTCCTGGAGGCGGTTTAATTGTCCTTGAAGCCTGTGATGCATCTCGAGGTCACTCGTTCCCTAGCTAAGGTTTATTAACATATTGGCCCCTTTCTCTTGCTCATTTGTTAAGCCGTCAATCTTTAGCGTGAGGGATCTGGAAGTCTTGGACTTGGGTATGCCTTTCTCTTCTGAGCAGGTTATACTGGTACGGGGACTTCTACCTCCCTTTTTGTAGACATGGCCATGAGGTTGGCCATTATTTTGCCGCATCTATCATAAAGGCAGAAGTCGTCTTCCTCGACTAGATCTTTCCCATCATTTTTTCTGTTGAGTTGTGACTCCCATGTCTTTATATTAGAGTCCTTGAATGGTTTTTTCCCGCGCACGACCATATTTGGAGCTCTCCTCTCAATTGAAGGCCTCAATTGTAGTCCAACAAAATGTACAACTTTAGTGAGACCTGCATCCCCACTCATTTTCTTAACACCTTCTAGTTCCTTTTTTCGTGTCCAATCTATGGTTATCATATCGATATCCACTAGCTTTGGAAAGGGATTGGTATCCACTTCCATAGCCTCAGTTTGTCTGAAAATCAAAGTAATTTTTTGTTAATTCTTTCTTGGATAATATTTTGAAATACTATACACTTGTTAGTTGGGTGTGTGAAGGAATTATGTCATTTGCAATAATCCTTTACACGTAGCTCTTCATGTGTGGGGATTTTGCGTCTTCCAACCAATTTGATCTACTTAGCCTCAAGTAACATGTTGAATATTTGGTTAGCTTTGGTTAGGTCGAAAGAGTAAGCTTTTGTTGTAGCTTGTGGCTTATTCCACTCTTGTGCCTAGCTATCTTTTCTAGCTAGAGCATCACATGTGAATGGTTTATTTCCTACAAATTCTGCTAGGTCAACCTCATAATTAGGGTCTTAATAGTAGGTCCCGTATAACGAATTACATCGTTGATTATCCTTTCAGAGAATGTTCTCATAACGGGTAGTCCTTTCTGATAACTCGAATAAGTCAAAGAAAGTCATTCCCTCAAATTTTTTCTTAAGCTTGAAGTTGAGTCCATCCTGGGCGAGTTTTACAAACTTAACCTCAGGTAATCTACTAAGGCATTTTGCTTTCGCTATTTTAAATCTCATAATGAATTGTTCCTCCATTTCTCCTGGCTGTTGTCATAATCTGGCCACGTCAGCCATTAAGACCCCAATATCCGCTCAAGCGAAATGGGATTGGAATTTATCCTCTATTTCTTCCCAACTCCGTATCGAGTTCGGGGGAAGGTTGGTGTACCAGGTAAAAGCTTGCCCTATCAAGGAATTGGGGAACAACCTCAATTTATAGTATCCTAAATTAGAGAATTCTCCACACTGTGTGGTGAATCGGCTAATGTGTTTCATAGCTGTCTTGCTATCCTCTCTAGAAAAAGTGGCAAAATCGGGTATACCTTCTAGGGAATTCGTAATCCTTGTCGATTTACTCTAGGTAAGGTTTTCTATATGTTGGATGTGTGGCTCATCGAGGGCCAGGTCCATACAATTCCTTGAGAACCCCTATAACCTGCTCTCAAGGGTTCTGGGTATACCCCTGTGGGACTGCACCATAGGGCTATCCCGAGCCTGGGTAGCCCTTTCATAATGTGGGGGTTGAGCATGGTATCCCATGCCCATACCATTGAAGTCTTCCTCATTTGGGGTAGGATTTTCCCAATAGTTTGGTAGATCCTACCTCTTATTATATGGATGGTTTGTCCTACCATATCCATATCCATTTGCAGTCTACCCATGGGGTTGATTTCCCCAGTAGTTGGGTGGGTCTTGCCTTTTAAGAGGCAGAGGTCTCAGACTGGAGTGTCCATGTGAATTGGCATTATACTCAAATCGATTATTTCGATAGGGTCGTTGAGTGTTGGGACTGTAATACCCAGTTCGACCATTATATTGGTCATGTCCCATGTTTTGGGACCCCCATTGCTCTTGTCGAGATGGCCCAATGGGTTTGAATATTGAGTTTTCATATATCTTGATCCCTTCGGGTTCTAGTGGAGCATTTGGCCCTACATGATAACCTATAGGGCCTTGATTCCCCTGTCCTAGTCCTCTTACGGACACTCGGACTAGCTCTTGTTGGGCTTGCTCCTGGAAAACCTCGACTCGAGGCTCTTCAGGGTATCCCAGAGGTCTCTCGTACCCCCTGGGTCTACTTGAGGATTTCGGGATGTCTTTTGTCAGCCATTCCTCTGTCCCTAGTGCCTAGGTTTTGACTGGCTCAGACGTTTTCTACCAAAGGCTCTTCTTTAGTAGGACATCTCCGAAGATACCTGACATCATTTAGAATTCTATTTCCATTCTCTCGATGAGGCCATCGAGTTTGTTTTCGATATTGTGAGACAACTCATGTGTCTCATCACCGTTCTAATTAATGGGTCGCTTGTCTCTTCACGGTACCATTTATGGCTTCGAACACAGAATACCTATTAAGAGTTCTCCCACTGTGGTCGCCAATTTGTTGGTGGTCAACAAAAAATTTTTTGTTTTGGAATTGACACGTGTACAGGTCTTTCCAATTTGGATTATCAAAAGGGTTTCGGATTTGGTAATGTCCCTAAACCGAGGACTTTCACAATAGACAATGACACCCAATATGGACAGTGTAAAGAAAAATTACTAAAATTAAAAGTTTAGAGTACAATTATGGTTACAGAGGTACCTTTGAATGAAAGATTAGCCGTTGTCTATCCTCTTGAAATGGGGAAGACCTCATTGAATCTGATCCTTCGATTAAAGACAGATTATCCGCTACTCTTTCTCCTGGAAGCGCCTCGTTGAATATGATTTCGTGAACAAAGTCAGATTAACTGATGCCGTTCTTTCTGGGAGAGCTTTTTGAATCTGGTTCTATGAACAAGACAAATTAGCCGATGCCCTTTTCCCGGAAGAGTTTCGTTGAATCTGAGTCTACAGTGTAATCGAATCACCCGAGACAAGGGGTTCAAGTCACTACAGGAATAAACTACCACTAAGCCTAATATAAAGCTATGACTACTGATAAGATATATGATTTGTTGATGATAATTGAGATGTCCTTTCTGTTCGCTGTTTTCCCCCATTTATAGAGGTTTGTCCATGATGTTGCAGTTACTCCTCCATGTTCGTTATCTAACTGTTTTTCAGTTTGAATTGTGGGCCATTTTGTTCATTGACTGGGTCATGTATCCCTTGGTGTAACACTGGTGGCCCCCCCCTTTACGCTTCGTATTCTGCCCAACGTGGCTTATGTGCGTAACCGCTTGCGTATTGTCATTTAACTCCACGTGTCTTTTTTTGACTGGCGGATTTCAAATATGTGCTAACACTGCTCCTAGACAAAGATGGATACAAAGACGACATGTGATGTCTACTTGAAAATTGTTTTCATGATTTTAACCCTATACACCCTAGTCTTTGTGTGTGGAAGCATATAAAAAGGGAGCATAACATTTGCTCTAACTTCCATAATAAAATAGCTGTAGGAAAGGATCTGTTACATCCAATACGGTAAGTTCCTTTGTGTCCCCGCACCACAAATTGACATTTAGTGGTTTTTTGAATTTGGTGCCTCTCTTAAATATGGGGAAAATATTCATTTGAACACTTGTTTTGTGGTTTTAACCTTGTAAACCCCAATTTTATGGGTACCTATATTTTTTAGGGTGAGACTAATGGCACCCTTAAAACCACTCACCATACTCCCTTTTTTTTTTTTTTTTTCCTTTTTTATCTCTTCCCTAAAATACCCCTCCTCCCTCGATGTCTCTCTCTCTCTCTCTCTTTCTTTTCCTCTCTCTGGTGTCTCCCTCCCTCCCTCCCTTTCTCTCTTCCTCTCCCTCCCTCTCCCCTTTCTTCCTCTCCCTCTCTCTCTCTCCCTCTCCCCAGTTTTTTTCTCTTGGGCGTTCGGAGGGGTAGGGATCCCTTTGTATGGACGTGAAGGTCTGAACAGGAGGGCACCTACACGAACATGCAGCCCCGAATGCCCATGCATGGACTTGCACCTCTAAATGTCTAGAAAGAAAAACAAAAAAAAGGGGAAGAAGGAGAGAGAGAAAAAGGAAGAGAGAGGGAGAGATAGGAAGAGGAAGAGAGAGAGGAGAGGGAGGGAGAGGAGAGAGAGAGGGAGGGAGAGAAAGAAAGAGACGCTAGAG